>PVIJ01009694.1:5781-65256 GCA_004024925.1 Scalopus aquaticus
GGTGGTGGTGATGGTGGAGGTGGTGATGGTGGAAGTTGTGGTGGTGGTGTTGGTGGTGTTGGTGGTGGAGGTGATGGTGGTGGAGGTAATGGTGGTAGTGGTGGAGGTGATGGTGGTGGTGGTGGTGATGGTGGTGGTTGGTGATGGAGGTGGTAAAGGTGGTTTATCTAGAGACCAGCACCGTGACTTTTACATACAAAAAGTGACTTTGGTTTAAAGTACAGGAAGTTTCCAGCTTAGCAAGTTTTGATCCAGAAGTTTGTTTTTTAAGTTGACTGCTGAACAAATGCTAAATGTACTCAAAAACAATCTGACAACTGCTGATTAGATTCAGTGAGGGTCAGCCCCTTCAAGCCATGTGTCAGCAACAAGGTTGAAAGTGTTCTAGGAGCAGCCCAAGGTACGTGATTCTCAGGGGGTTTGGGGTGAGGTATCTGCTAAAATGACAGGCATTCAGTAGCTTTATGGATTATCTCATTTCATCATATGAATCAGATACTAGTATTATCCTCAATGCACAGGAGAGAGACAAGAGTCCCAGAGAGGTCAGTATACTTGCTAAGACTCCACAGCTAAGCCCCATGGAACATTGGTGGCCGCCTCTGGCCTGAGTCTGACTCCTGACATAGTGCCTCTGGAAGAAAAAACACTCGGCTTCTTGAAATGTCCCATAACAGGAAAATCTTTGGCTTACAACAAAGACCAAGAGGGTCAAAGTCTAAAAAAGCTGAAATACACAGAATATGAAATCTTTCTTCACCAAGGTTATTCTAGGATGTAATCCTTCAATTTGTTCTATACAACTGTCGTATTGCTTCCTGTTTCTTTATAGCTTCATTATCTGATCAAACAAAATGAAGACAAATAGGGACATCGAAATGAGAGGGCAGCTCAGCTGGGGTATGAGAACGTGCACACGGAACAGACACAAGAGTCACGTGGAGACCAGGCCAGGAGCTGCACAAGCATCTAACACTGAGAATGGGAGACGCTCACACCCCCCAGTGGGGCCCTCATAGAGTCATGGATCTGCCTGACTAGAGCCTTCTCCAAACAGATCAGCTGCCAGAGAAATTTGGAAAAAAAAATAAATAAATAAAATATAATCCAGCTTCCCTGAAAAACTGGAACCAGCCCAAATGCCCTTTGAAGAGTTGAAACAAGCACCCCCACAATGTGCCACCTTGCCACATGGACTGGTTGGAGCTGAAGGCAATCAAGACCCAGCAGATTCAAGAAAAACTTTGACCTTCCCCCACAACTGCCTTAAAGGGATTTGGAAAGAGGGCCTGTAGCAGGAAGGGCGCTATCACCAAAACTGGGGGTGCCTGGCCAGATCTGTCTGTTCAAAGTCCTCTCCAATGCTCCTTGATCTCTACATGGCATGGCAAACATTTGCTTACCAAACCTTTGCCCCTCCCAACTCCCTGTAAACTGTCTTTCTCCCACTTAAGTCCCAGATCCTCCACCCTTCCCTTTACCCAGCACAGCCCAGAGGTTTGCTTTTGTCCCAGTGGTACTTGGGTCTCTTATCTCTAAGGCCCCTGAAGATACAAAATTCACTTTGTTTTTCTGTCAGTCTGTCCATTGTGACCAGGAGTGTCTCAGCCAAGAATCTAGAAGAGTGATTGGTATAAGAATGGTCCATCTTATACCATAGAATATTCCTCAACCGTGAAGAGGAATTAACTGTGGATCCTGGCAGTAACCTGAATGACCCTCCAGGGAAGCTCACTGAGAGAAAAACGCCAATCCCCCCCAAATATGATGCTGTTTAGATAACATTTTTGGAATAGCAGAATTTTGGAAATGGAAGAGATTGGCAGCTTCCAGAAGTTGGGGGTGGGTCAGGGCAGGAAGAGGGTATGATTGCAAAGGGTATCGGGAGGCTCCTGTGGAATTGTATTTTGACCGTGGTGGTGGATACATGAAGAACCTACTCGGGATGTAGTAGGATAGAACTTTCCACATAGGCACAAATGAGGACAAGTTAACCAGCGATTATAAGACTGACGGCTTGGAATGCCGCCGTGGCTGTGATGCTAACCTGTGCTTTCCTAAAACCTTACAACTGGGGAAAACTGGGCAAAGGTACAGTGGGTCTCTCTGTATTATTTATGACAGATGCATGTGAACGGAGTATTATCCCAACCAAAATCCTATTTAAAAAACAGACCCATTTCCGGGTCCTGAGGGAATCAGCTGTGGGGTGCTCCCCAGTGCAGGAATTGATGGGGAGCTGAGAGTGGAAGGGGGTTGCGATGTCGTCACCTCTTGCCCCAGAGACCCACCCCTTAGGTCACCTTACAGAGATGGTCCCTGAGCTGACCGTACTTGCCCGATGGCCAGTGAAGGGCCTGCTGGGCCTGGTGGGGTCTCCGGGCTTCCTGAGTAGGGAGCTCTTCATTATCTCCGGGATCCCCACTCACCACTTGGGCTGGGAATGCACATCCCGACCTGGCCAGGTCCGGGCTACTTCAATCAGACACAGGCCTCTCAGGAATGGGCTGAGTGTCGGGTCAACCTGAGCACACCTGCTCTCCCCAGGCCCTCAGCTGCCAACACCTGGAATTCCAGTGACTGACTGATGGGGACAGGTGTGCAGCGTCCCCACATGCCCATCTCCCTGCACCTCTTCCTTCTCTCCTGCTTTTCCCCTGCCTGGCATTTACATCTCCACCCCCCTCAAGGGCACCGCCCTCCTCCGGGTTCACATTCCCCTCTCCTGCGGCCTCATCGGCCCTCCACTGCAAGTCTCAGCCTCCTCCAGCAGATTTCTGACAGGGTCCCCACAGTGGGGGGCGCGTGCCTCCAAGGGGCTGCCCTGCCGGTGATCGCCTTTGCCCTGCCCGGGAAGGTTTTGCCCGCACCAGTAGACTTGGAGTTCAAGTTCCCTGCCGTCCAAGACAATGCGACCTGTGACTGCCTGTAAGTCCATTTTTAAACCTCCGCTAGGAAAGCCGAAGGAAGGGGGAAGCCGGGGCCCCAGCTCGCCCAGGAGGCTGCATTGTTCTCACACCCGCATTGTTTTCAGGCCCTCACCGCTTACCCAGCGGCCCCCACGACCCCTGGGGAATCAAATGAGATTGTTTTTCCCAAGATCGCGCTCTTCAGGTGTGACTGCAATTCCTGGACAACGGTGGTGACTGTGGCATTTCTGCAACAGGAAAGAGGAAGGAACTGCTGATCGGTGCATCTGCGCCGCCGTGGCATCAACAATGCGCGACCCCAACCCACCGGCGCCAGGAGGAAAAGAGCGCCGTTTCCATAGCGATAAATCAACTCTCCAGGAAGCCGGCGCGGGAGAGGCTGCCCCGGGATTTTTTCCTGCCGAGCCTCCCTGCAAACATGTCCCCGACTTCGCCGTGGGTTAGATGCCCGGCGCCTCGCCAGGCGGAGCCTCCAGAAGCGCAGATAGCGAGAGGTGTCTCGGCCGGATGGAAATCTACTCCGAGAATCCTCTGCCGAGAGCGGAAGGGGGTTGGGCCCAGCACCCGGGTGGCCACCGGCCGGCACGTAAAGCTCCTCGGGATTCGGCGCCATCATGATTCTATTTCCTGACCTTGCCCGACAAGCTGCTGTTCGGTGTGTGCGCCCCACGCGCAGGGGTCAGTAGCTCCTCCACACGCGGACAGTCCGGTGAGGGGCTGGGGGCTACAGACCCCTTCCCAGTTAAGCCAGCTGCAGCAAGTCCCGGGCCGGGGGGTGTTCGGGGCTCTCACCAGAGACGCTGCCCCTCGCCAAAATCAGACTATGTTTCCCAAAGAAAATTCCAGTTTGTTGGAAATGCTCAGAAATGTCACGTGTCCTGAACCTCTTCCTCACTCACTCTTCATCACGTGTGCTTTCTTGTCTCTTACCTTTGCACATGCTGTTACCCAGCTTGGAATGTGGTTTCTTGCTTCTTTGGGGGGCTGACTCCCGGGAGAGGCACCTGTCCACCCGGCCCCTTTTCCAGTGGCTCAGATGCCTTGCATTCTGGACTCCCATAGAACTTTCCACACCCCATGAGAACAACAGAGCAGTGGTAAGAAAAGGCCCTTCTGAGCCTAGACTGGTTGTGTGACCTTAGGGAATGTGTCAACCCCTCTGAGCTTCTGCTTTCTCACTGGCTGGATGGGCAGAAGGACAGTATCTGCTTTATAGCCTGTTTGCAAAGATGAGATGTTAACACACATTAAGCCCTCAGGGATTGTTGGCTTCTGGTGAGTTCAGTAATCCCGCCACTGAAGAAGCACCTTTCTTAGGGCAGAAGCCGATTTTCACACACCTCCAGACTGAGCTGCTTCAGCCAGACCTGGGAGTTCAGCAGTATGGGTAGAATAAAGTCTGAACCTGGGCGAGGCTCTTTTCCACCTATTATTTACACACCAGGCTTCATCCTGGGCACCCTGACCTGTAATAGCTCATTTCACTGAGTCATCCCCAGACTGGACCCACAGAGCGGGATCAGCACTTTGTCAGCGAAGTGCCCCCCTGACCAAGCCTGGAGAGGATCCCCGTCCTCAGTGCCAGGCCAAGGGGCTCTCGGCCTTAGTACAGCTGGGCTATCCACGTGGTCTGTAAACACCAAGAGAGTCAAATAATCCACATACCTGCAACCAGAGACACCCGATGGAAAAGGACAAACCAGACCCCACGTTGGACAACCAGTCTCCTCTGTGCTTTTGCTTGAAAAAATGAAACCAAACTCTTCATGCAAATAGTTCGACTTTAAACTAAGTTGTGTAACAGCTGAGCCTCTCCACTTAAAATTAAAGCATTCCTCAGATCTATGGAGGAGGAATACTAGCCTGTGATTTTTGGAGATTTGGAAATAGACTAGGGCTTGACCACAAATGGGCAAGAGGGAACTTAGGGGGTGATGGCAATGTTCTCAAACTGGATTTGGGGTGATAATGCAATTCTCTATATATGTACAAAATACACAGCTCCCAAATTTAGGAAATAAAAACAGGCGAAGTCCAGTTAAATTTAAATTTTAGATAAGCCACAAACAATATTTTTGGTACAAGTTTGTACCAAATATTGCGTGGCACATACCTGTACTAAAAAAGGATTTGTTGTTTATCTGAAATTCCAATTTATCTGGGAAGTCTATGTTTTATCTGGCAATCCTTTGAAGGGTATGCTTATCATGGGTAGATTTTATGGTATGCAAATTATACTTACATTTAGCACAGTGCATAGAAGAATATTGTTTCTTAAAAAAAAAAGTACAGCTTTTCCTTCTGTACCCCCTCTCCATTCTACCCTCCCAAGAACTCCTAGCATCACCAGTGTAGGAAATCTTCTAGAAAATAGTCACTGTAACTTTGACTTCCTGGGGCTTGGGGTCTGCAGAGGGTAAGAACTCCAGGTCAGAAATGCCAGAGTTTGGAGTAGGCTTCTGTTTGCTGGATACCCCAAATATCAAAATCACCCCACTCCAATCCCTTGCTAATTGCTGTTCAATTCTCATTGGCTGGGCAGGTACTGAATGCCTAGGCAGAGGGCTACCAAAAATAAATGACACTTCTTTGCTCTGGAGTAGGTACCATTTTAAGAACTGCAAGTTGTACATACCCACCCACCAACACACAAATATTACTAAAAGCAAAGGGAGAAAAATTCTTCTCCTAGGAAGAGCAATTTTTTGCACCTCCTCCAATAAGATGAATTTTCCTACCTCTATGGGCTTTGCCTACACAATTGCATTGTGCAATCAATAGGAGGTTGTTACCTTCTTGGAGTTAGCCCAGTAGTTCTTATCCATAGCAAATATAAAACTGTGGGTAGGTCTGGCTTTAAGCAACCCATGTACCAAATTTGGACCAATTGTCAAAATTACGATATTTTTTTTTTTTTCTTAAAATTTGCCCCATCTGAGATCTGCAAATGGACTCTTCTGGAATTAAAAGGGTTCATTCACATTTCACTCTGTGCTTTTTACTTCCTTGGTACCATTTTGAAACCAGAAGATTTCACAAATCTGCTCCCAAACTGCCACTGAGGTTATAATGTACAGTGCAGGATAAAAAGGCAGGGCCTTAGTAGAAAAGTGATGAATTTCAGGACACTGCATGCTTGGGTAAAACACTGTAAACCTCTTAACCTGAGGATCCCATTACTTTGTTACTTACCAACCAGGACTGGGTGAGCTGGGCATTTCAAGCAGGGAAGTCACTGTGAGAATCTCATTGCCTTTCCCAAGGTAAATCTAGATCAATAGGAAGTTCTCAGAGTGAGTGGTGAGGAAGTTAGTAAAAGAGATTCTGGGTGCTGTGGATAGGAGGTACATGCTAAATAAAATGCTGATCATAGAAGCTGACTTCCATTGCAGTGCGCTGAGCTATTTACATGCCCTACAGTTTGGTCCTGTGAGGTTCCCTATAGCTGCAGTTACTCACTTAAAGAAACTCTGATTAATCAAATACATAGACATATAGGTACCAACCAGAAAAATCATTACCTGCTTAGTTAATGCTATTTTGAACCCAATTTTTCTGGTGAGATTTATGAGATAAAAATATCGGAGGGGTTGCTGAAAAAGGAAGAGTTCTGGGATGCTCATAATTATGGAAAATCCTAAAGCGGCAGACAGCTTTTTTGTACTTCTGATAATCAGAATATCAGTGGTGGATTTTTACAAGACTAAGAAAGTAAGCCATTCCCAAGTGCCAATGTTTACAGGTATGAGACAGTATTTTTCAATCTGATGGCTACATTTCCTTTAATAAGCCCTGTATTTCATTTGTCCCCTTGACTTGAAAGAGTAGGTTATTTCTGAAGGGAGCTTTAACTTTTTTTTTTTTCTTTCTCAAGTGACCTAAAACAAGTCATTACCCATGAAGAGAGTTAATGCCACGGTCCATTCCTCCCCTTATACTACCATAATTGAAACTACAGAAATTTGACAATGGCGCCATCTAATGGAATATTAAAAAGTTACATCAAAAAGTCATTTATTTTACTTTGAAAATTTTCAGCAAGTTTCTCCTAAATGCCTCTTTATTGTCTTTGGACACCGCCATTGCTTATTTTACTTTTGATTATTATTTCCATTCAAAACATACCACTGATGTAAAAAGTTATATAAATACATAGCTTTAAAATAGGATATAAAAAGTATTTAAAATAAAATTTCCCCATTTCTTTTCCAGACACAGTACTCTATGCATCTATAAAAAACTAATGAATTGGGCCTCCCTGGTGGCGCAGAGGTTAAGTGCTGCACTTTGGAGCTGTCGGTAGCAACGATGTGAGTTCGATGCTCGGCCAGGGAGATTCCCACATGGCGCTGCAGACCTCTCCTGCCTCGCCCGCTGCTCCCCTCAGCAGTGTATTTCCATCCATCTGCCTGTTCTGCTCCCCACTCTGCCTCTGGTGAACCCTCTCACAGCCCCATGCCTCTGGCCTGTACCCCAGCTTGTATGCATAAATAAATAAATCTTAAAAAAAACTAATGAATTAACAAACATATAATCACAAATATATGTATCTATATATGCCAATATAAATAGATGGGATAATGCTATGTATTTTTCTGCAACATGGTTTTATTCCCCTTCTTTTGCCCATCATGAGTATATTTCCATTTAAATACACAGGAAAGTAACTTACTCTTAAAAAACTACTCCAAAATATCTCTGGGTATGGAAGTTCCTTTCAGAATAATAAAAAATGTTCTAAAGTTAGATTGTGGTGATGACTGCAGAGCTTGTGAAAATACTGAAAACCACTGAACTGTATACTTCAAATTTTATGGTATGTAAATGATACCTCAATAAAGCTGTTTAATGAAAAAATATGATGTCAAAAACATATCCCAGTATAAGGAATGCCTTTAATTTTTTTTTTGTTTTGGCATAGAAGAACTGGGGTACAGGCCAGAGGTGCGGGGGGAGAGGGGTGAGAGGATTCACCAGAGACAGAGTAGGTAGTAGGACAGGAGGATCTACTGAAATACACTGCTGAGGGGAGCAGCAGGCGAGACAGAAGAGGTCTGCTCCCTGGCTCAGGACTGAACTCATGCCACAGTGGCTGGTGATAGCTTGATAGCTCGTGAGGACACCAGGAGAAAGATGCTCAGCTAGGGAGAGTGTGGGGTGCTGAGCAGTGTGTCCTCTGCCCCTGAGTTATACTACGCAGTGCAGGATGAATAGGAAGGGCCTTTGCTTAAAAGTTATTATGAATTGCAGGACACTGGCATAGTAAGCCAAGAGTGGGGTCTATGTGACCACATGAAGCTGACCCTGCAGCCCCCATCACAGTGTCTCACTTCTCTTCCATCATCCCCTTAATAATGGCATACTGAAGAATCCCATCAGTCTGTGTCCTCAGGGAGTGTCTACCCCTCCACAGTCATTCCTGAGTGATGCAATTAAAGACGTGATTTTGTCCATCATTTAAAAGTCTTTTCCCAATAAACTTTTATTTATCACTTTTCATGGGAAAAGTGTGAATTAAGGAACTCATCTCAAGACTTGGGAATTGAGATAATAAACACTAGCAGGTTCTTGGACCTTATGGAGCGCTTATAATGCTGCACCTGCAGAGTTTGGGAACTAAGAAGTCTTGCACGTTCGTTGGAATGGAAATGGTCAAAATCTTTGGGAAATGAAACATTGCAGGGAGTTGTGAAATTCCTTAGTGAGATTCTAACTGAGATGGTAATACTTTTAGACTTACAAGATTTATTTGATGAGTGAAAGAAAAGTGGCCAGTACTACAAAAAATAAACAGGGCATATAGCTTGTAACAAAACAAAATAAAGTTCCAAGACAAAAACTATCATATTTTAAAATACATTATATGAAAATGTACTTGTCGAGTGAGGGTAAAAGTGGAAATAAGTGAATTCTAAAGTCATTTAAAATTATTGAGAATTCTATCACTGAATTAGCAATGCCCACATCATGCATTAAATTTAGTTAATCCTGACACTTTACCAAATGGTATTTGTAAAGTTTTGTGGACAGAGAAATAAAATTAAACCAATCAATTTAGTGATTTGTATTTTAGAAATATATGACAATAGAAATTTTGGACATGGACAGTTTCAAGCAGCAGTATAAGGGCTGGGACATAGTTAAATGTTGAGACTTTTATTGCTCATCAGGGCATGAGCAATAAAATGCTCATTACCATGAAGGATGCTGCTGACACAAGGACAAATCATTTATTGAAATGGACACCAATTTCAAGGAATTCAGGAAACATTCAAGGCAGCTCTGTCTCAAAAGACACCGACCATTCCAAAGACCGACAAGACCTGGAAATGGCATGAGGGACTCAGATAACCAACTGCATGAAAATTTACATCATTTATTGAGTAGTTTGTAGTTTTACTTAAGCTAAGTAATAATGCATGGTTTATTTAGAGATAAAGAGGAGGTGGTGATGAAATATAGTAAAAAATTTTATCCCTGCCTTAAGTTATATGTTCCTATTCCAGTACTGGTTATTCAATATTTTTTATTACACTTGTGCACACCTCATGGAAGCTTTGCAAGGAGTCAATGAGAAGATCAGTGTCGAGGTCTTGTACAACTTTCCTGTTTGTAGGACGGTATTTATTGTTATCAGTTTTCTCACTATGGGGAATGACTGTATGTCATTACAGTGTGGATTTGGCATGATTTGGATGGCAAGGAATTTGTCAGCTCCCTTGATGAGCATTTTCTTTTTCCATTGGCTATTTCACTTCTAATTCGTTGTGTTACCTTTGGCCTCTCCAAAGCGGTGCTAGCAATGTTAGCTAACAGCTGTGAGTGGTACTTCCTCTGGTTTCCTGTGCTTTCGTTGTGCCCAAGTTGCGGTCTGCAAGCTTCCTGCACTAACCGAGAGTTGAACACACAGAAATGTCCCAACACATCAGTTTTTTTTGCAAATCCTCCAGCCCCAGCCCTACGCAGACATGACAGTACTCAGGGACACAGCCCCAGCCTCTGCCTGGGAAGGATGGATGAGGTGCAGGTGGGGAGGGGTCCATCAAGAAGGTGATGCCTGTGAAGTTCTGCCACTGAGGGTCACCCCTGCAGAGATTAAACTTGTGGGGTTCTTTCCCTTCCACTTCCTCAGTGAGACATTAACGCCAGCCAGAGGATGAAGATCACCTCCAATCACACCTTTTGCCTCCCTGGTGGCACAAGGCATTAAGTTTCAGCACTATGAAGCTATTGACAGCCACTGCAGCAAGGGTTTGATCCTCAGCCAGGGAGCTGACCCATATGGCTCAGCAGAGCTCTCCTGTCTCACCCATTGCTCCCCTCAGCAGTGTATTTCAGTAGATCCGCCTGTTCTGCTCCCCACTCTGTTTCTGGGGAATCCTCTCAGCCCCCGCACCTCTGCCCTACATCCCAGTTCTTGTATGCATAAATAAATAAATATTAAAAGAAAATACTAGGACTCGTTTAAAATAAATAAATAAAGGGCCTCCCTGGTGGCGCAGTGGTTAAGCACTGCGCTGTGGAGCTGTTGGCAGCAGCGATGCGAGTTCGACGCCCAGCTGGGGAGAATCCCACATGGTGGGGCAGACCTCTCCTGCCTCGCCCACTGCTCCCCTCAGCAGTGTATTTCTGATCTGCCTGTTCTGCTCCCCATTCTGTCTCTGGTGAAGCCTCTCACCACTCCACACCTCTGGCCTGTACCCCAGCTGTATGTATAAATAAATAAATCTAAAAAATAAAATAAATAAATAAATAAAAACAATAAAAGAGCAGATGCCTGAGAAGTTATTGTCAGAGTCCATAAAGGTCTTTTAGGAACTGAGTCAGGTTAAATAAGATGATTTGCTTCCAGACTGTGGTAGCCAGGCAGGGAGGAAGTAGGGGTGATGGCAGCAGGCCCTGGTTCTGCTGAGATAATGCCCCACCCCAACACTGAAAATAGGTAGGTGTGGGATTGGGAATGACAGACCCCCACAGGCTGGGACCTGGGAGCCTGAGTATAGAGTCCTGAGGTGAGTTCACACTGGGGGCTGGACGATGTCCCAGAAGGCCTACTACCTGGCCAGAGAGACCTGGCTTTCTCACAGAGTGGGCAACTGTCCACAAGAACATGCAAACTTATCAGGCCAATCCTGGGTGGCAACCAGAATCAGTCACCCAAGTGGCCCCGCCTGGTCACAGCTCTCTCTACTTGGGGAGCCACTCCCCACTCCCCATTTCATCCTGGTGACACCAGAATATCTGACTTTCCTTCTTTACATTTTGCCGGGCCAGGAGAACTCTGGATGGGGTGGAAGGGAATCCCCAAGCCAATCTGGATTGTGAAGAGAGAATCTGGGATCACCCAGGCCATGGTGAAATGCAGAGTCCCAGGCATATCTCCAGGGACATGGAGAGGGGTCTGGGAATCAGCTGTGGGCAGAAAGTCAGGCATTTCTGATGCCAGGCTGGTGCTGCTCTCGGCAGTCAACACCTACTTCACGATTTGAAACCAAATGCCCATCAAGTTCCTTTTGCCGAATCCAGAGACAGAAGAGGGGGAGGGGAGGTTATACAAACACCCTGGAAAGGGTTGTTTTCTTTCTTTTTCCCACATCTGCCTTACCAGGTGTGCTGAGTGGTCCCCTCCCACATCTCTGCTGAGAAGAGCTGGTGGAGGACACGGACGGGGTAAAGAGAGCACGCATGTTACGTCAAGTTTGTTCAGATTACTCTGACTTCTTTAACTTCATCAAAAAGGAGGAAGCTCGCAGAATGACTCTTGCTGTCATGCTACTCTGCCGCCTTAGCCCTCCTATCTCAGCTCTGTGGAGAATGTGGAGCCTGTGGAACTCGCTGGGTTGGGGGAGGCAGTTTTTCTGCTGTCACATCGAGGACTCACTTACCATTTTGAGGCTTCCATCTCCAAACCGAAACATGATTTGGAAAAGGAGTTTTCTCATCTTTCTTTTCTCTCTTTCTGTCCCAAAAGGGGCACCCGCCTGTAAGACAATGAAATCAACAAAAGGTAAGTTTCATTTACTTCTCCTTTGTACCAAAACCCTTTCCCGGAATGGGGAGATGGTCAGCTTTAGACATGATCATTTGTGAAGAAGTTTTTCTCTGCTTCTACAGCCAGAGTAGTAAGGTCTTATTCATAATCCACTGTTTCAAATGACATGATTTTAGGGAGGGTCTTGAAGCATCTTTCCTGAGACTCAGAGACAACAGATTGGCTTGCTTTATAGTGAAATCTTTCTCTGTTGTTTTTTAATTAGAAAATCAATGCACAACCATTGTAAAAATAATGCAGGTCAACAGGGCCTCCCCGATGGCGCAGCGGGGTTGAGCACTGCGCTGTGGAGCTGTCGACGCCCGGCCGGGGAGAATCCCACATGGTGGGGCAGACCTCTCCTGCCTCGCCCGCTGCTCCCCTCAGCAGTGTACTTCTGATCTGCCTGTTCTGCTCCCCACTCTGTCTCTGGTGAGCCCTCTCGCCTGTACCCCAGCTTGTATGTAAAAAAAAAAATAATAATAATAATGCAGGCCAACACATAGAATGTATAGGTTGGGAGGCTGTTTATTATTATAGGGCTTGACTCAGGGTCCTGGTCCTCCCTGGTGGTCTAGGAGTTAAGTATCAGCACTATCATCACTGTAATTTGAGTTCGATCCCCAGCCAGGGAGATTCCCACAAGGCGCAGCAGATCTCCTCAGTCTCACCCGCTGCTCCCCTCAGCAGTGTACTTCAGTAGATCCACCTGTTATGCTCCCCACTCTGCCTCTGGTGATTCCTCTCATCCCCTGCACCTCTGGCCTACACCCCAGTTGTTCTACGCATAAAAAAAAAGTTAGACTGAGACCTTTTCCAGCTGGCAGCCTAGACACACAACTCAACCATTTTAAATTTAGTTTCTTTCCTTTTTGAAGTGGGGATAAGAAAAGCGCCCCCACCCCACCCCACCCCCCGCCCCTGGGAAGGTTGAGAAGACTGATGCTGGCCAGGTCCCGCAGCCCAAGTCCTGGTGTACGGGAGCCATCCATGAAAGCTGCCAAATGTTGTTACCATATAAAACACAAACCTTCTGTAACACTACCTCAAACCCCTCAGCTTCCAGAAGCAACCACAATTAACAGTCACTTCCTATTCAGTATTAGAGTAAACAAACTCTCTTGTGAGTTGGTGTTTTTTTTTGTTTTTTTTTTTTAGTTCACCTTATAGCACAGAGATTTTTCTAAGTGGTGGAAGTAGATTTAGTTCTTTTTTTTCAACAGCTATCTGGCATTTCACAATAGGACTCACCCTAATTCATTTAACCATCCCCTTCCTGATTGTTCCATTTTAAAAAATCATATGAACAATGTTGTAATGATTATGTTTGTACAAGACCTCCTTTGTGACTCACGAGTGTGAGCATCTCTGTAGGATAAAATGCTGGAAGTGAAATTGGGGTTCAAAGAGCATACCCCTTTGAATTGTTATAGATTTTATAAAATTGACTTCCCCACACACTGAACCTTGGTCCACCAGCAGTGCTGCTCCCAGAAGAGGGTGATTCCTAATTCCAAGTATCTTACCTGGAAGAGCTTTTCCTACCAATTGATATAAAATGTTTCCCTAAATTCCTCTTGATTTTTACATTATTTTTTTATATTAGACTTTCCAATGAGGGTTATTTTTTTCCTTTTTTTTTTTAAATAATGAAAACACACACACACACACACACACACACACACACACACACGGTACCAAGGAACAGTAAGCTCACATCAAAGGGTCTCAGGGTTTGGAGATACTTCCCACAGCCAAAACAATGGGACAATAAGAATAAAAACTGCAAGGGATTAAAACACTTCAAACACACTTAAATCTATGCATTCAGAATGATCCTTAAACAAACAAAAAAATCACAGCAATAAAAGAAAAATATCTCACTGTTGTGTTAGAAAATCAATTCATTATTTTCAAAACTGGTCCAGAAAGGGAAAGAATGAAGCACTTTTCTTGCCTTTTTTCTGCAAACTGTACCTCAGTGTAACAAAGACAAGCTTCTCTAAATAACTATTGCAAGTAATAAATGAAGAAGGAACGGTAGAATTGATAGATCAGTATTTTGCAACTTCTAATGAAGTTAACAATTCCTGATAATTAGTGCGGAAGCTTGCTAACAAACAAAAAAGAGATAATCAGATGCTAAGTGCATCTACCCCATGATACAGTCTTGCTGAATAAAAGGTACCCCGCTTCTGGATGGGGACAGGACCAAGGACGCCACGAGGATGAGCTCCATTGAGTCCAAACCATGGGTAACACTACAGAACATCTGATCTTCTTAAAATAAGTTGCACCGGACAAAAAAAGACAAAGTAGAAAGGTCTATAGGTTAAAAAAGACTTAAGAAACACAGTAATTAACTATAACGGATAATTTTGGATCCTAATTCAAGCAAAAAAATTTTCAAAAGTCAGAGAGTTAGGAAATTTTGAACACTAGACATTTGATGTTTTTAAAATATTATTAAATTACAATTGTTGCAGTTTGAACTACAACCCCTACAAAGAAACATGGCACTATTAAATCAAGTTGGGTTTTGGGAGAAAATGCTGGGCTGGGCACCATGGGACAGCTCAGCAAGAGAGTGCTGGAAAGGACTTATGGGAAGATGGGGACTGGTGTTAAGTGATTTGGGGGAAAAGTCAAAGCAGCAGACTTTACTCTAAATTGAATTCTGTTAGCAAGTGGGAAGAAAGATGGGGTATCTTAATAATTCTCAACTAATGGGCAACGAAAACAGCAAGGCTAATTCCACGACTTCTAGAGAAACAGCAGCCACTTCTATTAGCCAGCTTAGAGGGATGCGTGGCCAGTCTGTAAAGTGGACAATGGTCATGTCTTTATCCATGTTCAGATGTGATTGTGAAGTGGCCTTGTTCTTTTTCTCAGTCCAACATGGCATCGAGTGGCCTTGGGAGTTTGTGGCCGAGCCACCTCCCAGCTGTCAGGGACTACTTCTCTCTTTCTCAATGCAGAAAGTTATGATGAAATAATAGGCTGTCTGGGATTTGCTTTAAGATAGTGGAAAGAGGGCCTTCCTGGTGGTGCAGAGGTTAAAGTCTCAGTGCAAGCAAGCTATTGCCAGCCACTGTGGCCTGAGTTCGATCCCTAGCCAGGGAGCTGACCCACATGGCACAGCAGACCTCTCCTGTCTTGCCTGCTGGTCCCTTCAGTAGTTATCTCAGTAGATCTGCCAGTTCTGCTCCTCACTCTGTCTCTAACAAGTTCTCTCACCCACATATTGCTGGCCTACACACTAGTTCTTGTATGCATAAAAAAAAAAAAAAAGAAAAAAGAAAAAAGACAGTAGGAAGGGATATATGGGCAAATGAAATAGAGTTACCCTGAGCTGATAATTGTGGAAGCTGGGTGACAGGCCCATGGGGATGATTATATCTCTTCTCTACTATTATGTCTGAAATTAAAAATAAAATTCAAATAATGGACAAAACAGGTCATCCTGTTTGGCTCTGGGAACTGGAACTTGAATGTTTCTAACTCAGCATGACCAGTCTTAGGCCACCTGAGGCCCTCGCAGGCAGGAGAGAAGCCAGCACAAAGGGGCTTGTCATGCCCCCACCCCTCCCTGGGAGAGCCCTCTGGGGGCTTCCTCACACACTGGCCAGCCTGGCTGAGGGGGCAGGAAATGCCCTTCTTAGGAAAGGTAGCCAGGAACAGGGTACTTCTACCATCCAACCCATAAAACATGACCAGATGACCACTGAGTTAACCTTGGGGATATTAACAAGGACTTCTTGTGTTATTCGCTTCCCAGAATTTCCTCCTCCCGATTTGAACTCAAAAACAACCACAGTCACTAGAGGTCAAACAGTTTCTCTGGTTTGTTCTAACCAGAACAGATCACTTCTGATCACGTATCATTTGTTTCGGAACAAGAGTCTTCTGGACATCCAGAACAGAACAGGTGAACCCATGGTGGTTAACCTAACCATCGCAGAAGTCCAGGATTTGGGCCCCTACAAGTGCAAAGCCATAGTTTCCAGCTGCCGGAAATACAGTCTTGAGTTCAACTTCACCTTCGTCAGTAAGTAGAGCACTTGTTACGTGGGGACTCTGAGATTCATGTGACGAAAGGTAAGTTGGGGCTTTGATCCCTCAAAGCAGACAGACGCCCTCCACCCTCGGCTTGCTCAGCACCTGGCTTAAGCCACAGCATTGGCACAGACCCACTGGCCTCTCCTGATGGCCGCCAGCTTCGCGAGAAGTGTGTCATTCAGCTTTGGGCACACAGGCAGAGTGTAGAGGTTTGATCCATATTTGTGGACTGGGTGGGTGACCCCAATCTGCTTATCTCTTAACACACACTTTCACTGCTCCTCAACATGTTATCTCAACAGAATGGTACATGCAGACCTCAAAGAAAAGCAGTCAGCTATTCCAACAACAAAAATGGATTTATTTGGAAAAAAGAATGGAAAGTGTGCTGTCTCCGGGAAAGCCCCACATGCAGCCTATGTAGCCTCAGCTCTCGGGGGGCTGCCGGGGGGGTGGGGCGGGGAGGGTGTAATAGCACCACCTCCCACGGGAGATGGTGGCCTGTCTGTTGGGACTTGTAGTTTGTGGCTGTACGCATGCGTGGGCCTCTCTCTCTGGCCTCCTGACCTCATTTAAATACAGTCTCTGCAAATTAACATTCACATATATAACACTATGCTGCATCTTGTCCTGGGGCTCTCTGCCCATCAATTATACTTTCTTTCCAAAAAAAGCACCATGTCTCCAGAACACTGGAGAAGGGGGAGTGGGTTGTGTGAAGTTTGCTCCATGCAGCAAAACACAGTCACCCCTTCCCCTGCCCTCAACAGGTAAGGGCTGGTTACCTGTGCTCTTTGGACAGGGCCCGGATTTCTTCCAGAGATTGCAGCTTCTCCTCTGCTTCCACTCAAGCTCTGATGGGGTGTTTCCTGCCATAGAGGAACTACAGAAAAGTCTAGAAGCTGAGGCAGGAAAGGACCTTGTAGTGAGCTTTCCTGAGTCAACTCTGCTTCCTGCCTTCACATTCGAATCTACATCTCTCTTGCAGCTGCTGGGTCTCTTGATTTTCTTCTGCTTTTTCATTTTCATTGATTTCTAGCCTCCATGCCCGCCGTCTGGGCTGTGTACTGCCCTGCTGCTAATGTTCGGCGAGTCTAGACTTCCGGCACCAGCCTTATGCTGGGGCCCTGTGTTTTGGAAGGCACTGCTCTGACACGCCTTCCCACAGGCTGGGGAGTCCAGGGGGCCCTGGGATGTGCCCATGAGACCTCTCTCCACCTTCCACTGCCCGTTCTGGGTGCCTGGACCCAAATGCCCCACCCAATCTCAGCAAAACTCACTCCCAGGCCTACATGAGACCCTTCCCTGGCTCATCCTCCTAGACTGAGCAGGGGTGTGACTCAGCCATGGGAGCTGGGGTGGGTGGGGTGGCATTTGGACATGCACGCAAGGACCCTTAGGGTGCCTGTCAGAGCCTGGTGGGAAGGGGGCCCCCAGGAGACTGGACTGTCTCTCCCTTTGCTGCCTTGTTCTATGCAGAACTCTAAGGATGCTGAGAATTCTAAATTCCAGTCTGGCCTTCCACTTCCATATGAAGGAATATTTTTGAAGGTAGCAAAGGCAAAAGCAATATGTAATCTTGGACAGTGAAAACCTGACCCAGTCTCATCCTTAAAAAAGCAGAGCCCACACTCTGGCGTTCAGTAAATTCTATCAAATGAGTCGGGCCCAGAGTCAGACTTTGACATATAAATCATAGTTCTTCCATTTACCAGCTGTGTGACGTTAGGAAAGTAACTTAATTTCTCTGAGCCTGACTCAACTCATTTGTAAAAGAAGAGCGATACCTATGAGATAAATAAAGCAATTTACGTAAAGTGCCTAACGGTGTCTGGCCTGACGCTAATGTTCAATAAATGGTAGGTGTTTTGGTGATGTGGACTGTGCCAACATGACTAAGGGCTTTGCCCAATAAATAACCAGGCTGTTCTGAGGCTGCTGAGCCTAACAGTGTAACTGGTTTGTTAAATCATACGCTGCTTTTTCTCCTCTGATGGAAGATGTACTTGGTTGTGACTTTAAGAATAGCTTAAAGAGTAGCTTACTTGCTGAATAGCAAGTTAACTCTTGATAGTGGCAAGCAGCTGTCCACAGCGGCATAGGGTGCTGGGGTACATAGCACATTGCTTAACCTGGGAACCATGGTGACTCCAGACAACTCAGCAGTTCAATGTCATTGGCAAAGACCTGTGCGGTGACCAGCGAATCCTGTCTTCTTGCAGATGGAGACAGCTGTCGTTTCTGCCCCCTGCTGCTTCTTCCGGGGTTATTACTGGTGCTAACAGTAATAATCCTAGTTCTGGCATGTTGTATCCTACCAAAGTATAAAGAAAGTAAGTTCTTCAGGAGATTTTCCGTGGGTTTTGGATACAGACAGCTGGGGAGAGGGAGAGGAGGAAGGGAAAGAAGAATGAGATGTGAAGAAAATGCAAAGGGGTGGGAAGGATTCAGAAGGGGGAAGAGAGAAAATGGACTCCCTGACATTTCCCAGCTGGGATGGCCCTTTCTCTAGTAAAAACCTTTTTTTAGATTACTCATGGGCATTTGGCCTGTGAGAACAAGAGGCCACACTCAGCTTAATGCTCAGCTGCCACTGTCT
The DNA here is from genome assembly GCA_004024925.1 of Scalopus aquaticus. Lineage (NCBI taxonomy): Eukaryota > Metazoa > Chordata > Mammalia > Eulipotyphla > Talpidae > Scalopus > Scalopus aquaticus. The sequence continues at coordinate 24,401 of PVIJ01009694.1, forward strand.
TGAAATTCTTATACCACTTTTTAAAAATTTCTCTTAAAAATATGGTAAAATATACATAATAAATGTACCATCTTAAGGACCGTTCAGTGCCATTAGGTACATTCACGTGGCTGTGCCTCCTTCACCATCATCCACCCACCTGATGCCTTTTTATCTTGCAAAACTAAAACTCTACACCTATGAAACCACCACGCCCCCCTCATGCCCCCTCCTCCCAGGCCCTGGGACCACCACTCTACTTTGTCTCTATAAATTTTACAACTCTTGGTACCTCTGACAAGTAGAATCATACAGAGTGTGTCCTTTTATAACAGACTTATTTCACTTAGTACAGTGTTGGCAAGGTCTGTCCGCGTCCTAGCCTATGTCAGCATTTTCTGCCTCTAACGCCTCAGAATATTCCATTCTCTATAGATAAAGACATTGATTCAGAAACAATGCTAATCCATTCACCTGTCCACAAACCTTGGGTGGCTTCCACCATTTGGCTCTTATGAATAACCTGCTGTGAATGTGGGTGTGCAAACTTAGTAACTTTTTCTTTTAAGATTTATTTTTTTATGCATACAAGAGCTGGGGTGTAGGCCAGGGGTGCAGGGGGTGAGAGGATTCACCAGAGATAGAGTAGGGAGGAGAACAGGGGGATTTACTGAAATACACTGCTGAGGGGAGCAGCAGACGAGAGAGGAGAGGTCTGCTGGGCCATGTGGGAAGCTCCCTGGCCAAAGAGCAAACTCATGTTGCAGTGGCTGCAGATAGCTTGATAGTGCTGTGTCCCTAACCCCTGCACCACCAGGGAGGCCCAAACTTAGTAACTTTTTAACCAGTGGCTCCACATTTTCCCTTTGCACTGGCCGGCACATAATGTACAGGTCCTGCTGGCCAGCTCTTCATAGCCAAGAGTTTTGCCCCGTCACGGAAGCTGCCGTAGAAGGAAGCTTAATAGGTAGAGACCAACCAGTGTCCTCCTGGGGCCCCACCTTCGTGCTGCATCAAGCCCCCGCTTTTTGCTCTTCCTATCTCAGGACCACCTGTAGTTACTTCAAAGTGGCCTTTGCACTTGGCATAGAAGTTCAGAGGAATATCAAGATTTGCACACAAGATGCTTTGAGGCTCAGCACAGTACCCACCAGTGAGCAAGGAGCACTGGGTGGGCTTCCCCATCCAAGCCTCAGCCTTCTCACCTGTAAAGTGGGGCTCTCAGAGAAGGGCCAGGAACCAGGGGGTGCGTGTGGGGCTCCTCCTTCTCCCTCCACCTCCAGAGAAGTGTGTTTCAGAGACCTCAGGATCTCCGTTGACCTGAAATTTAAAAATAGACTTCAAAATGTAAACATCGCTGACATTTTAAAAACTCATCTCCCCTTCCTACAAAAAGCCCAGAGTCTTGCCAAAATGGAATGCATGTTCCTGACTGCCGGCCAGGGCTAAGCAGCGCCGTCTGGCTGACGTGCTTATTATCTCCTGCAGACATCAGACTTTTCTGTTCTTTTTGGCAAGGAAAGGAAATATGTCTCTGGTGGTCTGAAAATGTAGTCCGACAGGCAGAGGATGTTATTCACAGACCTGCGAAGATAAACCAGAAGGGCTCCTGGCTTGGAGAAGCAGGTTGCATAGAATCCTCACTGAGCCCATGTTTTGGCTTTAATTTGGTTGAGGTCTTTGGAGCAGGTGATTCTTTTACAACTTGGGGGGAGTCTGCTTTGGCCAGAGGCGATAAGAAAATAAGAATCTGTGGCTGGATTGGTTTAATTTAATGATTCTGCACCAATGTACATAGGAAAAGCTATGAGAGAGAATGCACCCAGAGGCTGTGGAAAGACACCCACAGAAGCCGGGATATATGCAAATATTTGTCCAAGTCAAGCAGGTAAGAGGACTTGTTGAGGAATTTGGTTGGTTTAAGATTTTTGTGTGTATTTTTTAGGGCTGTACACACACATGGGGAAAAAAATGAAAGAACAGGCAGAGAGCACAACATCTCTCTCCTCCCCCCACACCCAGCCCCAATTTTCAGGGGCAACGGTCTTTTTTTTAGAACCCTCCACAGATATTCTTGTGCACACAAGGCATCTAAGCCAGGGGGAGCCATGGTAGCCTATGAGAGGTGGGCCATTCTAACCCTGATTTTTCACTTAGCTACAGATCTTGTAGATTTTCTTGTACCCACTGCAATGATCCACACTGGGCTTTAAAGCCTTTCGATCACCTCTGAAGGCAGGCCTGTTTTAGGATAAATAGACCCAGGGCCTAGGCTGACAGTGAGAACAATCCCAGCCAACACGGCAGAGGGCCAGCCCCAGTCCAGATGTGCGCGGAGCATTTGCAGACACCACAAAGCCCAGCCCACACTGTTGATTTTCTGCAGGTGAGCGACCTGTGCCTGACGGGGAACCAAGGCAGTGTGTTTCCACAGCCCGAGATGGTAAGCCCACTCCACAACGGGGCAGCTGGGGAAGCCACTGCCCTCCAGTAAGCAGAGACTCAGATTCTGTGTCTTTTGCCCAGAGACTAGACACTCCCAGGAGATCCACTACGCCTCGCCCATGTTCCAGGAGGCGGCACCGGGAGAGCACGGTGAGTCACGGATTGAGTGAAGAGCTGTCAGCAGCAAAAAACTTGCAGGCAGACCACAGATCGGAGGCAGGCAGCAGGGGAGGGGCAGGGAGAAGGTCAAAACATGAGGGGAAGTGGGGACTTCCCCACAGGGGACTGTGGGGATGGATGCCAGGGGCGTGGTGGGAGAGCTGCAGAGGCTACACCTAAGGGTAGCTATCCAAAAATGAACAACGATGAAGAAAATAAAATAAGTAAGGCCAACAGGACACAGAGGTTCCTGTGAGGCCACTGCAGTGTAGGACTCTGGGAGTCCAGTTTGGGGGCACACGCACACCCCAGGCAGCCATAGCAGCCCACACCACAGCTCCTGACAGATCTCATCGGGGATGGGATGGTGGGAAGAAGGGAAGCACACAGCAGAGGCTGTCCAATAAAGCACTCAAGAGGGCAACTTTCTCAATAAATTATTTCACATAGTCCAGGAAAAACCAGTTAATACTTGGTGCCGTCAGGTCACCTAGTTAGTAGAAAGAGGAAATTCTTTTTAGAGCCTCTGGGACATACCTCCTAGGTTTCTCTAATTATTTCCTCATTTATATTTCAAAAGCCTGTGACGATAGTAAAACAGCCTGTGTCTACTCTGCACTCAGCTTATGAAACTTCAAGACACAAACTGCAACTCAGGGTAAGATGCTTTTTGTAAAGCTGGTTGACACAAAGAAAAAGCAAACTTGATTGACACTTAAAAGTGTCTCACCTGGTTCCCTAAGGTGAATCGCGGCCCTTCAGGTTCAAGCACGCTCCCTCTGGCCGTTCAGGTACATTCAGCCCCGTCATCAGACGAGAGTGTTGTCAGCTGGGATGCCCACGGGTAACAGTGTTATGAAACCGCGGCTATCTTCAGGCCTGGGCCGTCCTCCCGGCAGTCATGTCGTTCATAAAGAATGATTTTTGGGGCCTCCCTGATGGCACTACGGGTTAAGTCACAGCACTATGAAGCTATCCAGAACCACTGCAGCACGAGTTCCATCCCCGGCCAGGGAGCTTCCCACATGGCGCAGACCTCTCCTGCCTCGCCCGCTGCTCCCCTCAGCAGTGTATTTCTGATCTGCCTGTTCTGCTCCCCGCTCTGTCTCTGGTGAACCCTCTCACCACCCCACACCTCTGGCCTGCACCCCAGCTTGTATGTAAAAATAACTAAATCTTTAAAAAAAAAAAAAGTGATTCTTCGACGGTGGTTCCCTTCACACTGCCTCCTGGGAGCATTAGAACGATCATGCTCCCACTGCAGGTGCAAGAGCACGGAGCAAAACCATATTGAAATTCTAAAGCATAAATCGATGACCTTGAGGTGTAGCTGAAGAAAGCAGCGTCCGGGGCCACTTCTGTGAGAGGAAGGCAGGGCCCAGCCCCGCGCCCACATTCAGTCTCCGCTGCCATTTCACTTTGCTCTCGGGTTTGATAAGACTGAAAACAAGTGTGTTGATTTTCATGGCCTTTCTCCGGCTCAGGGTTTAGCTGATTATCTGTCGTTGCGTCCTGCCTTTCTCCTCGGCGTTCAGGGGCAGCAACAGCCCAGAGTCGACTTGGGGAAGACAGAATAGATTCGTTTTTTAGGATTGTTGTTTACAAATTACCACAAACTGGCGACTTAAAACAAGACAAATGGATTTCCTCATCATTCTGGAGGCCAGAAATCCAGGTTCAAGGTGTGAGCAGGGCCACACACACTGTGAAACTCTAGGAGGAGAATCCCTACCTCTGTCAATGCCTGGCGACTCCTGCTGTTCCTTGGCTGGTGGCACCTGGTCCACGGCCCTCCCCTCCCCTGCTGTCTCTTATAAGGACCATGGTCTTTGGATTGAGGAACCACCTGGATTGCCCAGGAAGCTCTCATCTGAGACCCTTAATCACATCTGCAAAGACCCCTTTTCCAAATGAGGGAACAGTCAAAGGTTTCAGGAGTGAGGGGACATGTCTTTGGGGACCCACCATTCATCCACTACCAGAGACACATTTCTGATTTGAATCTTTACTCCTAGGAGTTATAAGTCAAGTGCAATAAAGGTCTGGAGGTAGTTTTACGGTTCCAGCCAAACAACTTGACCCATTTTTTTCTGCTCTGTTCTTTCGCTGGTCTGAACCCTAGTCTTAATTGTTCTAGTAGTGGACCTCTGACTAGAAAAATCATAGCTATCATGGTGTCTAATCATAGTTATTAGACACTCATTCTGTAGCAACATCCTATAAGGCCGACGTGATTAATTTGCTTTTACAGGTAAGGAAACGTAGACTCAGGTGAAGTAATTTTACAAGGTCACCCACAGCTTGGTAAGTGGTTGGTCTGGGAGCTAAATCCTAGCACAGATCAACAGAAGCACTGACCGTGGGAAGCCTCCTCAGGGTGGAAGGGACGCTGTGGGCATGGTGAATGCTAGGATGTTGTTGCCATAAAGCAGCACTTGAGAGCACCCCCACACCCCGCTTCTCTGTTGATATTTTCATTTGGGGAAAATCAGACTGAGAGTGTGGGGGCTCCAGAGTTGACAGACTGAATCCAGGCTTGATCATGTGCTAACCATGTGACCCTAGATAAGCTGTGTCACCTCTCTGGGCCTCAATTTCCTCATTCGGCTGGGGAAGAGGAACAGAGAGAGAGAGGCCTGCATCAGGGAGCTGCTGTGAGAACTAATGAAGTGAGGGGCCTGAAGCAGGACCAGACAGACGAGAACAAGAAAGGGGAGCTATCCATAGTGTGAGGCTGCTTCTGACAACTCTGAGTCATATTAAGTCTTGAATGTCATAAAGTTGGCCTGTGGCCACCACTGGCTTTTTCACGTCTTAACCTGAGGGAGCCTGAACCTGAGCAAGAACTTGCATGCAGGATGCAGGCAGAGAAATCAGGCTGTGATCTCAGGGTGCAGGAGCAAAGGACTAGAGAGAGTGGCACAGGGAAGGAAAAGAAGGGAAGGAGCTTGCAACTCAGTGACCACACCCACACCTGGATTCCGGCTGCCTGAGACCCTGTGAGGTCTGCAAGTCCAGAATGCTGGAGAATTTACAGGGAGAAGCATTTACCTGTTGCTTCCCATCCACTTGCTGAGAGCCCCCTAAAAGGACCTCACCCGCCAGCCACAGGGCCAGGGCACAGGGAGGACAGAGGTGCATGCCCCAGGCCTGCCATCTTCATTCCTTTGGAGGTGAACCAAAGCCCATGCAGAATTGTTTCCAGTGTGGCTGGAATTTGAGGGAAGACCAAGGGGCTGGAGATCCCTTCCACCCTTCACCCTGAGGAGACTTCCCACAGTCAGTGCTTCTGTTGATCTGTGCTAGGATTTAGCTCCCAGACCAACCACTTACCAAGCTGTGGGTGACCTTGTAAAATTACTTCACCTGAGTCTACGTTTCCTTACCTGTAAAAGCACCCACCCTCCAGCACCTCTCAGATCTCCTCGGGCCCTCCCTCGGGTGAGGCTGCAGTCCCAGGCCCTCACTTGCCAGTGGAGGTAAATGGACGAGGCTACCTCGCGGTCCTGGGGTTCCCCAATCTCCTCTCCCTCTCCCACTCTAGGTTTCCTCCCACGCCCGCCAGAACTCCAGCTGGTCTAGATTGCTTACCTGATGGGGGGAACCCAGATCTTTGGCCCTCAGGGGTCTGAGCCCGTAACTGTCTGCCCTTGTCAGGCCACGGTTGCTGCCTTTGTCACTGACTGTTGTCACCTGGCATGGTGGCATCAAGAGATTTCCCCACTCTGGTGAATTCCCAAGTACTCCTCCTCCACCGTGGCCACTCTTTCTGTGAGGCCACACTGGTGTGGCCAAGTGGCTGAGAAGTCATTCTGTCCACCGAGTCGTTGGGGCCGCTTCTCCTATGGCTCCTTCTCCTTATCGGTGGCCAAGAACAAAGCACTCGCCGTTCCTTGAGTCCCGGCGCGCTCTCGGCCTCATACTTCCTTCCCCCTCATCTTCTGGTCCGGCTACTTCCGGGCTCCTGCTTCACGACTATCCAAGCCATTCTCTGCTTGCTGCACTGATCTCAGCGCGCGCCAGCTTTCCCTCCACGCAAAGCTGGTGGCCAGGCGGGCTGTGCCGAGGCGCTGTGCATGCCGGGAGAGCTCTCCTTCCCCGCTGCCTGAACCGGGCTGAGCACGGCCACGATCTGGTCCAGATTCACACATGTGAAGTCACCCGAGCGTGAGGCAGGTCTCTCCTTCCCCTCCTCCACCGGCTGCCCCGGTGTCATCGAGCAGAGGACACTAGGCTAGCGGACGCAGTGACGGGCCTCTGTGCCACCTGCTCGCGTGACGTCCATTTTGCCCTCTCAAATCAACCTCGGATGTCAGTTGCTGAATCCCCGGCCCTGAACCCGTGTACCGGGTAGGCCAAGCGTCAACTATGCAGACGCCCCTCGCGCTGGTCGTGCCCCGGGCCCCAGCGTGACTCCGGGTCAACTCTGCGACATGAGGCCTGTCCACACTTCTTGATTTTTCTAGTAGCCGCAATGAAAAGTGAAAGAAAGCAGGTAAAATCCATCGGAATATTTTATTTAACCCAGTATATCCAAAATCTTACCTCATGTGACACTAGGCACGTTTCAAGCCCTCTTTGGCCTGTGGCTACTATGTGGGGTGCTCCGCCTTAGGCTCCCTGGGCCCGAGCTCTGGAGGAGGAGACACCCCAGCAGCATGTTTAGGACGAGTCCCTGAGCCTCAGACCGAGTCTCTAATCCATTCTTGTGTTCCCTGCACCTCTACAGTCTCAAGACCCACTCTCCTCAGTGCTCCCCCAGCTCCTCGCAAATCCTATCAGCAGGCCCTGGAGCCCTCAGGTGGATAAGCAGTTTCTTCCAAGACAGGGACTTTCCTCCCCACTCAGGTTCTGCTGAGACCAGACCGTCGTTATCGAGCTTCAGACAGAGGGGAGGCAGGGCTGGATCTTCAAGATCACAAATGTGTGAATCACACTGGTGGATGCCAGGCCTGAGGGGCAGGAGAGGAGTTGCTGTTTTATGGGTAAAGAATTGAATGCCAGTCTGGGAAGATGGAAGCGTTCTTGGGTTGGATGGTAGTGATGGTTGCAGAACAGTATATATGTTGAAGGTCACTGGACTGTTCCCTAAAAGTAGTTTGTTATCTGTTTTATCATAATAATAAACAAATATTGAGAAGCATTTGCCTCAGGTGAGGCCTTTCCGTAAGAAGGCATCACAAAGGGGGAGGCTGTGTCTGTTGGTCCAGACATTCAAGGGAATTAGGAGTTTCCAGGTCTCCAACATCTGCAGGCCGAGTCCCGCTCTCCCCGTCGAGGCCTGAGCTGAGTGGAGGAGGGCTGCTCTACCCGCTCCTTCGTGGAGCAAATTTTGATCAAATTCTGGACTTGGTACTCTGCCCAGCCTACCCCTTGCTGTGGGAGACCGGGGTGGCTTTAAATGCTGTCAGGGAGGCCCTCTGGGTTTTGCGGCATGCCCAGAATTAATAGCCTCTCATTTTCTCCTTGCAAAGCTTCTAAAATAGTCAATAGAAGCCAACCCAACGAACTGCGCAATCCATATAATTACCATGGTCCTGTACCTTTCAAGTGCTAGAACCATTGCGTGACCCTCCCGCCTCTCCCTCCTTACCCATGGCTGGGAAAAGTGTTAATAATGGTGAAGCTATGGCCAGGGAGGGTTCTTACCACCCCCTTACCACCAGCAAGAATCCTCGTAGCCATCCATCCAGGAAGTAATTCTGTTTCCCGAGGCTGTTTTCTAGGGCCTTCTGGTCACCCTTACCCTTCCTGAGGCCTGAAAGCAGAGCTGAGCTAAGGCCTTCTGAGCAAATAATTCATTTGAGAAAGTGTCCTGAGAGAATACGCGTGAGGGATTGGAGGAAAAGCCAAAGCAAGGGTGTATTGTTGAGCTGGGAACTGCTGTGGACAGTGGAGTTTGATTCCACTGGCAACTTCGGAAACAACAGCGCATAAAATTGCTATCCTGAGGATCGATCGTGAGAACCGATCCATTGGCTTCTGGTCCCCCTTGGCCAAACGTTGCCCCAGAAGGTGATGCCTCCTTCACAGCTAGGCTGTGCATGTGGGTATCCAAGCAGATTCTACTACCCCTCACCCAGGGCAGTTGAAAGCCCCAGGGCAGAAAATGAGCGTTTCTTGTGGTATATTTGAAGCCAGACGTGGTCAGTACACGTGAAGTGAGGCCTCAGATGCAGCTGGAATCAGAAGGTGAGGCCCTGAGGATGTGAGGCCGAACACAGAGCTGCTGGCACGTCATTTCTCAACATTTTCTTTAAAGCCACTGTGATAAGGACAGTGACAGTGACTGCCATGCACTGGACGCAGGCAGCTTGCAGGCACGGGCAGCTGCTTTGTGGGCTTGTCCTCCCAACTTTTAGCCTCCTCACTCAGCTCCAGCTTACTATGGTCTTCCATTCTTATCTGACACAGACAGGCAGCCCCGCCAGCCGCATTTGTATTGATTTGATCCGAGAGGAAAAGAAGATGATGATCTTTAGTCCACAAGAGATTCTGATATGTCACCCCAGTTGGACATGTTGATCAAGACAATCCTCAATAAAAATTACTTATCTTGGGGCCTCCCTCCTGGGCCAAGGGATTAAGTCTTAGCACTATGAAGTATCCGCAGCCACTGCAGCATGAGTTCAATCCTCAGCCAAGGAGCTGACCCACATGGCGCAGCAGACCTCTCCTGCCTCACCTGCTGCTTCCCTCAGCAGTGTATATTTCAGTCGATCCACCTGTTCTGCTCCTGACTCTGTCTCTGGTGAATCCTCTCAAACCCGCCCCCTCCCCCATACCTCTGGCCTACACCCCCAGCTGTATGCATAAATAAAAATCTTTTTAAAAAATTACTTAAATCAACTGCAATGTGAACATTCTATGCTGTCAGTCAGTGCAGAAGCCTTACCAGTCAGTGGATGAATCCATTACGGAAAGCAATCTAGGTTTATCTTAAAAAATTAAAAATAGAAATACAATGCAACTTGGCAATCCCAATCTTGGGCATGTATCCACAGAATATGATACTATCAACAAAAAAGAATGTTCTATGGTATTTATAGCAGCATTATTTACTGTAGCTAAGACATGGAAGCAGCCTAGTTCTTTCAGTGGCCGAAAGGTAAAACAACAACGGGGTACATACATACCATGGACTAGCCCATAGTCACAAGAAAAGATGAAATGCAGCTGTTTTCAACAAAATGGAGGGAGCTTGAAAAATTTTCTGCAGCAAAAACAAGTCAGAATAAAAACAAATACCGGGCATTTGGCAACATAAAACACTATCAAAACTTCTGGACATCAACAAACATCCTAAGGGCTGTGAAGAGGGAGGAGGAGGGAAAGGGACAAGGGGACGGGGGGGGGGGGGCGGGGAAATAGTCTTTTCATTTGTTGAAAAAAAGACAGTCCAAGTTTTGCAAATCTAAGTTCCTCCATGGTCTAGATGTCTAGGTCACCATTGTCTTAGAGGCCAATAATCTAATTGGAGGGGAGTAGAGAAACAGAAATGTACTAACCCAAAAATAAAAATCTACTAAGTCAACAAAGACAAGTTAGTTAACTTTCCAAGCTATGTTACACAACAATCAGCTGTAATCTTCGTCACACTGGTAATTGATAGTGTTCTTAACATATATGTAAGCAGCACCTAACAGTTCATAGACTTCTTATAAATAAATATACCTATTGGGGTCAGATATGAAGTGTACTGTATTAGATTATGGCACGTAACATCTATTTTAGCTTGCTTTTCAAAAAATCAATGACCATTTTACTTTTCAAAACTTCAGTTTTGGGTTCATCTTTGGTACCTGACAGTGTAGGTGGCAGGCTCCATAAAGACCTCTTCTTTCCTGGTTACAAAACCCATTTCAGAGAGAGTAAGGCAATACTGTAGTCCCCAGGGAAAAATTGTGTTTTTTCCAAATCATCATATTCTCCTTCCCTTAGACAGTGATTGGCCTAGGAATGCCTATGGGACCTAGCTCTGACCAATAAAATGTACACAATTTTGATTGGGACGTCTGGGGAAAACTTTTACTTTCCTAACTGAAAAAGGAAGACTCTTGCCTAGCTAGCTCATCTCTTTGCCTTTTCTCCTAACTAGAATGTGGAGGAAGTCGCCAGAAAAATATAGCAGCCACTTGGTAACATGAAGAAGCAACAATTATGAAAAGTCAATATACCAAAGATGATGAAGAGAAAGGACCAGCCCACGTCCCTCAGTATAAACAGTTACACCAGGTCTGGACAATCAATTCCCTGGATTTCTTATTAAACAAACCCCAATTTACTTAACCCAAAACAACAGGATTTTTGTTTCTTGTAGCTGAACATATTCCCGATACAATGGAATACATAAAAAAATATAATAAAATCTGTATTAAAAAACAAAACATCAGAAATGCCTAACTCATAAGTGCCAAGCAGCTAAAAAAACATCTAATACAAGACAACAAATTAGAAAAGCAGCTTACTATACAAATATTAGAAGCTATACATTCTTGGCTGATGATATGTACTTGGCTAGAAAGTCTTTCACTTTGGATATATGCATCATTTCCTTCATGGTGGTGTCTCTGCTTCTCAAATTTATTAATCCATTCTCCAAAGTAGCTTCAGTGATCAAAATAGTGAAGAGGATACTCATTTCATCGTATCTGAAAAAAAAGTGAGTAAAATATATAAGCACAGACGTAAACTGTAAATTCACCACATTACCAGTTTTAATTACTTTAGAGTCCATGCTTCTAGAGTCACAAAACTCAAAGGCCGGGCTTGAGAGTTGAACCAAGTTTCAAGTCTGGATCTTATTCAAAACAAAATTTCCAGAAAGTTACTGACTGAAAGGTCAAAACAGAAAATGAAATCTGAGAAACAAAGCCTTGTTTTTTAACACATCATCTGGGGTGACATTTTGGATCAATCTCAGAATAAGCTCAGTCTTTTGGTACCTGGATGCAATCTAAAAAAAATATTTTAGCCTAAATTGCTACTACTAAAATGAAGATCCAGTGTACAAGTTAAACCAAAATCATGCTTTATTTGTAACTCGGTGCAATAAGTCATAGTTTCTAGTTCAGCAGTAATTAAATATATCCACACGGGCCTTTCTGCTAGTCCAGTCACTACTGTTTCTTTCAACACTGTAGGACGCCATTAGAAATTATCTTATTTACCTATCTACTTATTCAGTGTTTATTTTGCCCCACTAGATTATAAGCTTCATAAGAACAGAGAACTTTTCTGTCTTCTTTATGGCTGTGTCAAAGGGCACAGAACATAGTAGATGATTAATAAATCTTTGTTTGGATAAGAATATCTTAGGACAATAAGGACTTAACCATATAAAGAACAACTCTAACTTGATAATGGGCATGAGTCAAATAGTAAGATTTTAAAACCTGAGGGAACTGAAAAGTTCAAGTACCAGCCCTTCACTTTCTAAATGACAAAGTCATTCATTGCTCTATCTATAGAAATCTAATTTTTCTGATATCATCTGAAAGGTGTGTTTTAATAAGTTACTTGAAGAACAAAACATGAAGCTTCACAACTTTTGATCCAGAAGCTTGTACACAAAGTGTATTCAGCGCAAAAAGTAAAAAAAACAAACAAACACAAAAAACAGAATAAATCCAAAGGAGGAAAGAACAGATCACTTTATTTAAAAACAGAAGTTAATGAAACAACAGAAGGTAAGACTAGAGACAGGGATATCAATCAGGAGATTATTTCAATAACTGAGTCAAGAGATATTAGTGACCTTAACAGGGTAGTGGCAGTGAGGGTGGAGATACAGATGTCAGATATATTTAGGAAGCGGGCTGACATTTAGCAATGGAGTGGACGTGGAGAGTAAGGAAGAGGGAGGAGTTAGGACGATCTCCAGGTTTTAACCTTGACAGATGGGTGTACAGAGGTGCCGGTTACAGAGAAGGCTGTTTCTCTGCCCTCTGATGCCCACTCAATCTCAGAACAAACCACAACACAAGGGAAAGGCACTTCACCCATCTTCACTCAGTCCTGATTCAACAAATATATTCAATACATGTAATTCCATCCCTGACTGATCAGTAAGTGCAGGTACACATGTTTTATGACATTAAGTCTTGAAGGTGCACATAGTATGTGCTCAAATATGAGTAGTGTTTCTTGCTATAGCAATTAACTAATGGCATATGGTTCTCTGAATGGGAAATTTAGGAATAATTTTATGTATATTTACATTGTTTTTATATATGTATATCTAGAAGCTTTATTACTCAAAGACACATCATAAGTTTCTTTGAATAAACACATTTTTTTAGTGACAAGGAGCGCAATTCTTACTTTGAATAAAGCTGTTCCATTGAGGACTGCATAGTTTCCAAATAACCAGGCCACACAGAAATTCCATTTTCTAGCAATTCATTAAACAATCCTTGACAAACCTGGGGAAAACATAAAAATTTCAAATATTAACGAAACGAAGAAGCTAGAGTGGTTATCCTATATTTGTGAAACAACAAATCACCTTTTTCAATTTTAATATGTGCACGACTTCCTTTAATTATGTGACAAAATTGTTTATAATTTATATTGAATACTTTTTAAATTGTACTTCCTCTGAAAATGAAGAAATGGAAGACTGCAAAGCTAAATATAAAATGCAAATCTTCTCTGAAATTTTTATATCACATACAAAAATTATTACCATCAGCATTATCACATGAAACACAAACAAAACCGAAACAGAGTCCATCAGAGGGAAAGCAGTCCACAGGGCTATGTTCACTCTAAACTCATTCGAGAGTGGAGAATTGTCTGGAAGAGAAGGAAAAGTCAATAATGGAAACTAGGGAGAAATAGCCAGGAAAGTATGAGGAAAACCAGGAGAGTGCTCTTCTCAAGGCCAACGAAAGAAAATATTTGGAGAAGATAATGACTGATTACTTGGAGTAGATGCTGGAGACAAAAGCCAGGCAGGAAATGAAAAAGTAATGATGAGTGACACAGTAAATTTAACTGTTGTCTTACTAAGCAATGGTGAAGTAAAGTGAAGAAAAATTTAAAATGCCCTTAAAAATCTAGAACTTCAGTTCTAGAGCAGGATTTCCCCCTCTGGCACAGCTGACATAGATGTCTGGCCACACCCGTGGCCTCCATTAGATGCAGTAGAGCCCTGACTGCTGTGACAACCAATATGTCTGCAGACATTACCCAATGTCCCCAGCAGGGAGGGTGCCTGAGCAAGGAGCCCCATTCTCAAGCTTGAGTGCCTTCCGCAGAAGCTGCAGGGCTCAAAACAGACTGCTCAGCCTCTCCCCCAGCTTCGGAAACATCAGGTCTGCGGTGGAAACCAAGAATCTGCATTTCTAACTTGTTCCAAGGGAAAGACCTTAGCAAAGCAAATAGGTGTTAAGGTTTTTGATATTTGGAGGATGGGAGTGTAGCTATTAATAAATCTAAGAAATAGGGAAATAGATATATAGATTTTAGTGACAAGGAGCGCAAGAGATATTAGTGACCTTAACAGGGTAGTGGCAGTGAGGGTGGAGATACAGATGTGAGATATATTTAGGAAGTTAGCTGCTGCCAGCAGAAAATTTGCTTTTTCCATTGGAAGTTAGAAAAGGAGAAGTGGCTCTCAGCATGACGGCATGGTGGGGGAGACCCGGGGAAGGAGAACCCGCACACCACGGTGAGAGCACAAGGAGGTCCAGCCAGTGCAGGGGCAATCTAGGGCAGATGGTGAAACTGAAAACACGTATTCGTTTTGTCCAGCAATCCTGCTCCTCTGGAGACAACCAACACACACTCTTGCAGGCCCAGATGTCTATAGGCAAAAGGATCTGGTGTACTGCTGAAGGAAAAAGAGTTAAAGACAGAATATATACACACTAAACTTTCTGGTAAATTCAAAACACCCACTGGTACAAAATACTACATTCTTGGTAAAGGAACAAAAACAAAAGAAAATTAGGCCTGCAGTCAGGATGACAATAACTAGGAGTGTGGTTCTTCTTTGTTATTCAAACAAAAAAAACCTAGGAAGTGCTACTTACAATTTGTTGGGAGCCTCCCACAACCCAGGGTAAAGTGCAAATTAAGTCATTATCTTCCTTTTCCCTAAACTCACTATCAGCACCTTCCCAGACCTCTCCACTGGCAGAAAAAGTGTGTTGGGGGGGGGGGGGGAGGGTTCTAGTGCTGTCATGCAGGTCTGAGTCACCCAGGCAGAAATAATGACTGCTGGAGCGGTCCATGAAAAGAAACTGACCCACCCTTCCGGCTTTTCCCAAGGGTACTCAGACTAGAGAGATTAGGGGAAAAGTCAAAATAAGATTATAGATTTAGAATCTGTGCTTATACCAACAAGTACCAAAAATATTATGTTAAAAAGGGAAGGGAGCAAAAAATAATTCACTAGACATTTGTACCAATATTTCGATTATCAAAACTACATATACTTATTTTAAAAGTGCAACTATGGCTGGGCATGACAGTAACAGCGAATCCACTGAATAGTATTCAGTGTCTTTTTTTTATTTGTTTAAAGATTTATTTTTTTATTTTTGCATACAAGATGGGGTGCAGGCCAGAGGTGTGGGGCGGTGAGAGGGTTCACCATGACAGAGTGGGGAGCAGAACAGGCAGATCACTACTGAGGGGAGCAGAAGGAGAGGCCTGCTGCGCCATGTGGGAAGCTCCCTGACTGGGCACCAAACCTGCGCCCGCAGCTGCAGACAGCTCCACAGCGCTGTACTTAACCCACTGCGCCACCAGGGAAGTTCAGTCTTTAATTTTTCAAAGACTGATTTATTTATGCATACAAGAATTGGAGT
The DNA here is from genome assembly GCA_004024925.1 of Scalopus aquaticus. Classification (NCBI taxonomy): domain Eukaryota; kingdom Metazoa; phylum Chordata; class Mammalia; order Eulipotyphla; family Talpidae; genus Scalopus; species Scalopus aquaticus. The sequence continues at coordinate 39,802 of PVIJ01009694.1, forward strand.
GTAGACCAGAAGTTGTGGGGGTATGGTAAGAGGATTCACCAGAGACAAGAGTGGGGAGCAGAACAGGCAGAATGATACACTGTCAAGGGGAGTAGAGGACAAGACAGGAGAGGTCTGCAGCACCGCGTGGGAAGCTCCCTGGCTGGGGATCAAACTCATGCTGCAGTGGCTGCCGATAGGGAGGCCCCTATTCAGTGTCTTTTAAATACTCTAAATTATAATTAATCACAGTATTTATTCACAGTTGATTATTTAAACATAAAAAAGCAAATGAATCAAGATAAAAATTTAAATGGCAAGTTACCATTCACTTAGAAAAGTGGTTATAATTTAAGTTGTGACATTAAAACTTGTTTGAGGGCCTCCATGGTGGCGCGGTGGTTGGGCGCTGCACTGCGCTGCGGAGCTGTTGGCAGTGGCCATGTGAATTTGATGCCCAGCTGGGGAGATTCGCACCCACATGGCGTGGCAGACCCCTCCTGCCTCGCCCGCTGCTCCCCTCAGCAGTGTATTTCCGTCAATGTGCCTATTCTGCTCCCCACTCTGTCTCTGGTGAGCCCTCTTGCTGCCCCACGCCTCTGGCCTGTACCCCAGCTTATATGCATAAATAAATGAATCTTTAAAAAAAAAAACAAAACTCATTCGACCTACCTGTCTTAGTTCCACTGTTGGGCCTCTTCCCATATCCATAGCAACTTTAATAGGAGCTAAGCAAGGATGAAGTTTAAGTACCTAATGCAATTTAAAAAGAGGGACAACACATCTAGTTTAAATATAACACAAGTACAACCAAATATTTCTTAAGCAATGAAACTTTTGTGTGAAAATGGAAGCTGGTTTGTGGTCATAAGAAATCTTGTAATGAAGTATTTTCCGCTGCCTATAACCAGCTGCTCATAAATTTCCCCACTCACGTTTTATAGAAGTAAGTTCACTTGATACTCCCATTTCGAGACAACTCCAGTGGCCCCTTCCCAGCATCGCTGCCGCCTCAGCCTCGCCTGGGTCATGGGGTTAGCATATGGACTTTCTTTTGCCAAAACCACCCCTCTTCTTACTCATTTAGCACTTCAATGGCTACCTGGTGCCAGAAATAGTTTGATATGCTGGGGCCAAAAATCCTTGTCATTCATGGCAAGGAAAAACAGATAATAAACAAAATAAATAATGTATTGGAAGATGGTTAAATGCTTAAAAAAAGGAAGGAGTGCAGGGAGACAGAGCTGGCAGGGGCGGGCTGAGGAGGCCTTTTGCAATTTTTAAATAAAAGTGGTAAGAGACGGTCTCTCTGAGCATTTAAGCAAATACTTGAAAGGCGGCTGGGGAACAAGACATACAGATGCTACAGGAAGAGTATTCCAGGCAAAGGGGAGTACAAATGGCAAGGTTCTGTGCCAGGAGCACGACTGGCATGTTCTAGAATAGCAAGGAAGTCCCTGTTGCTAGAGCAGGTTGCGTCAGCTGAAGCACAGCAGAAGAAGTCAAAAAAGGAAAAGGTTTTACAACAAAACATTTTAGGGGCTGTGGCTTTTCTTCTGCATGAGATGAGCTTCCTTGAGTGGTTTGAGCAAAGAAGCAAAGGAACATGGACCTTTGAAAAGGTCACTCTGTTGGGGAAGGAAGGAATGATGCTGGCTCAAGTGGAGATGGTAAGAAGTGAACAGACTCAAGATGTATTTTGAAGGTAGAATCAGGTAGGTTTTGCTGATGGTGTAGATGTGGGTATAAGAGACAGAAAAGATGCCCCTTGTTTGTCTACTATGCCCACCCTATAAATCCTGAGCCCCAGAACAAATCTGTAATTGGATTTTCTCTATGGCCACATTAGGTTAAATGCACATCACATAAAATAAATCACCTCTGCAGAGCAGTGCTGCCAAATCTGGCTTACACTCCCAGCTGAGCACTCAACACGTTAAAACTTTTGACCTGAGGCAGCTTCCTTTCACATCCAATGGGACCTGATTATTTTAAATTTGCAACTAACACACCTACCCCTCCACATTTTAAAGCTAATAATCTTGCCTCCTAACTCCCTAAGAAAGTACAGAAGATTAGTAAAACTTCCTTCAAAAGCTAGCCAGACCTAGTAGCCTGTGTCTATTTATGCTATCACTTCTTTCCTTCCTGCTATTTGAAATAACTCCTTTTCAAAACAAATCCCTTCACTTGTGTTTTTAACCCTGTTTTGATCCCTCCTGTTTCTTCCAAAATCTTGCCCCATGAGTCATAAATTACTCCATTAGTCATTTATTTTCCCTCATACGGCACCAATCCTCCGCTCTTGATTTTGAGTCCATAAAAATGCTGCATGTCCTAAAATAAGCCCTTCCCTTGACCCAGGCCCTTATCTAGTTCCTGAGATACTATGATGAGCCACTTGGGTCAGATGAGAAGCAGAGGTCAACAGCACAAGTCACGCTGGTCTGTCTTCCTCCATGTAACACACTCAGCTTTCTGATACAAAGGGACGTCATTACCGGAAAGGCTCAGGGCTAAGAAGCATCAGGAACTGTACAGCTGACCATGAGCAAACAGAAATGTCTTTGGGTTACCTGGTTTAATTCCGTGGGTACCAGCTTATCATTACCATGGCCAGATTCTAAAAAGTACTTATATTACTTGTACTGAAAGAAATTTATTATTCAGGGTTTTGTCAGAAATCAAGTATATTAACATTAAAAGGGGGGGACATTTAGCCTCCCAAGTCTAACTTTGGAATATCAAAAGCACCTTTCTATGAAGATTTTTCTTTCTTGTGAAGGAGTTCTCCATTAGTTGGAAAGAATCATAGAGATAAGCCAGCATGCCTCGGTCTAGATCTCCAGTTACAGATAAAACAGAAGGAACCACATTTTTTCGTCCATCTCGACCCTTCATAGAAAAGCAAACAAAAGTAAAATACCATTTAGCAGAACTATTTCTTAAGACGATGTATTTCAGACTTACAGCATGAAGATACAAACCTCCCGATTCACTTTACAAAGCATCCATTCTGCGCAAGCTGCTGGTCAGCCCCGGCCCACCAAGATGAATGACACAGTCTCTGCTCCCAGGGAGTTCAGGGTGTAGGTCACTGAGTCTTAATTGACTTAATTGACTAACTGACTACATCAAGAATGTCTTGAATTTTAAACTTGAAGGGTGCTTGGGGCCCTCTCTCAGAGATTCTGAGCTAACTGGACTGCAGCGGAACCGAGACATCACTATTTTTTCAATGCCCCCAAGTTGAGAATTGGGACTTGAAAATTTGAAGATTATAATAAAATCCTTAGAGAAAATAATTGGTATGCTTATGGAAAGGGGCTTGGGAGGTAATTTAGGGGCCTATAAAGTCATTCTCATAATGAGTAAACAGCTTTAAAACACTTGCTTCTTATTACTTTAAGACCATGACTATGAACATTAAATATACCGTAATACAGGATACAGACCAAGGACTGTTCAACTTATTTCCTCCCTCTTAAACGCATAAGGAGAGAATCACCTCAAATTTTATAAAATGTCAAGTCTAGAAATATATTTTAAGTTTTAATATAAGCAGTTCTTCCTTCACCCTCTCTTTTCCCTTTGGCCAGGACTAAGTTTTTGGTCAGCTGACTATAGCAGTGAAGCTTGGGGATGTCAGGGGCCAAACTCGGGGCTAGTGTGACTGGGGCACAAAGCCAGGCTTTCTAACTTCCCCTCATCCTTTCCTTCTTCCCTAAGCTGTGGTCAGAGCACCTGATGAGGGGGCTTTAGAGGGGGAGTGGTACGCCCAGGGGCAAGCTCTTTCTCTAGGCTTTCTTCCTTCTTTTTCATGGGACATTCACCTGGAGTGTCTGGTGGGGGTAGGGATATAGCTGAGGCTCACTGGGGTTTTGCTATGTACAAGAAATAAAAAATAAATACAAAGAAGGTCCTGGGAGCCAGGTTTCTCACTGCCAAATAAGAGAATTGCAAAAACCACCATTTCACAACCATTTGAGCAAGAATCTGCAACTGATACTGCAACTGGCAGGTCAAAATTCGGTGAGAAAACGGCTATTTATGTAGTCTTAAGTTAACTGCCCACAAGATACTTATTGGTAAGTACAAAATGCTTATCAACTTTACATTGGAGGAACCTGGTAGCACTATCTTACCCAAGTGATAATGAAGCCTTGAGATGAGGGTATTCCTAGCAAAAATACTTAAATCATGAGCACAAATTAACTGGCCTCTACTCTTCAAAAATGTCAAGGTCATCAAAGACAAGGGAAAAGGAATTGTTTATCTGAGGGAGACTCAGGGGACAAGACAACCGTACGCAGTATGTGATCCTAGATTGCATCCGGAATCTATAAAGAGTATATCGGAATAATATTACATCTGAAGGGTTCTGTGAATTGGATAGTTGCATAGACGAGTGTTCCTGTACTTGAGAAATACATACTAAACTATTAAAAGATCTTGGGGCACCTTGTCTGCAACTTATTCTCAAACGGTTTAAAATTGAACACAGAGAGTCTGCATAAATGGTACACAGGAACTAAAGGTAAAACATACGTGTAACTTAGACCCAATTCCAGGATACATGTGTAAAAGTTCTTGATCTCCTAGATTCCACAGGGTTTCTATTGGCTCCTTTCCCCAAGGGAAATTGTAGTAAAGTTTGTTTCCTTTACGTCCCTCTTCATCCTGACAATCGCTGCTGCTGAAGTTGGACGGACTCACAGCAAACTAGAAAAGAAAATGTCTTAGTAACTTATTAATATTTATAAGATGCCAGAGACTTTTTATGCAGCAACTGAAAGTGGTCAAATCACAAATAAAAATTATGGAGTTTAAATATGAGTAATTTACTGCTAAAATTACTATATTTTAGTTTGAAAGAACTATATATGAAAACTGTTGGATGATATATAACTAGCCTTTTTGTGGCCAATTAATAAAAAGGAAAAGTAACCATGAACTAAAGGGGATAAAAAGTATCATATACTAGCCATTCTTATCCTTCTGTGAAGTGCTAGATTATTTGTGATTATTCCATTTAGTTTAGGTGGGTGTTTGGGGATTTTAAGAGTTGGAGAAAGAAAAGATAACAGCCAGACAAAAATGCTTGGTACAATTCTTTTGTCTTCAGCATAAATTAAAATTTGATTATGAATTACAGAGCTATTTGAATAATATGGAGTGTTCATGGAGGTAGGAAGCAAAAGCTAAAGATGTGAGAGTGAACAAAGGTCAAACTCAACACCAGCCAGGAAAGCCAGGTGAGAGAGCTGAACTTTACCTTGTATGTAAAGGCTTATCAACAAAACATTCTGAGCAAGAGATAACAAAAGTATTTACCAAAGTAACTTTGTTACATAGAACAGTGAAAATCATTACAGTTTTTATTTGTATTTGTTGATTTATCAGAATTGTCTCTTAGAAATATAACATAGGTACATCAAATGTCATTTATTATAGAGAAGTCTTACCTCTGACACATAAGACAACTAACTTACTAACTATTAAATTAAGGGTAATTATTGTAATACCTTTCTCCACCACAGGAGTCGATGACGTAACCAGAAGTCAAGCCACTGGCTTGCAGTTCTTGCTGAAGTAAACCATACCAGCGAAGCTTCAGTCTTCTCACCTATTCTTTGGATATCAGAAATAGTAGATATTTATTATTGGAAAAATATATAATCTATCCCAAAGTGAAAATGACCATTTCATGACCTTTTAAATACAAGCCCAAGTTATTTGCCATATTTTGTACCTTTTAACACCATCAGGTGTTTGCTTAGTTTCAGGAACAGGATGAAAAGACACTCCAATCTGAGCAAGGCCATAAGGTAACTTCCTGTTTACCAGATCCAGGCAATTAACATAGTGCGACAAGGCACCTGGCAAAAGAAAAACCAATCATTGGATAAATCTATTCTCTAAGCCCAATCATCATTTTGGTAAATATAAAGACAAATTGATAGAATAATGCTAACACAGCAATATAAGTAGCACAATGTTATTAAGGCAGATTTTAATTGACAAAACTAAGGCTCTACTTAATTTTAGGTAGAATTTCTCCAACTTTTAGTTTGAACATTTTCAAATCTATAAAAAATTGAAAAAAAAATAGTACAATACCTATAAATCCCTCACCTAGACTCACCAACTGCCAATTTTGCCACATTTATCTTGTTCACTCCAAAACACTTCAAGATGCATCTACTGAAGTTTAAAGTATTATTTTACCATGCACACAACACACTATCATAATTTCATCTAACATATGCTTAGTATTTTATTTTCTCCAATTTTCACTCAAAATGTCATTTATGGCTGTTCTTTTCTCCCTAATAAAGGGTCATGCACTGCCTTTTGATATGGTTTCTTAATGTCTTTGAATCTAGAGCAATTACCCTGACTCCTTCCTCTCTAACTTCCCTTTAAATGGTATTGGCCTCTGATTTGAGCCCAGGTCAGTCAAGAGATTACTTCACACTGGAGATTTGTCTGGTTGCTTCCTTATGATTTTATTTGGGTTAACCATTTTTAGCAGGAAGAAATACTACACAGTTGATGTGGAAATCTTATTGCACCTTAACTTGCAATCAAGTTATCCCACTATTAATAAAACCAAATTTGATTACCTGGTTAATAGTGAAAATCCATTCTCCAATAATATTCTGCTGCCCAATAATCTTTCTTTTGGCCAATATTTTAAAATCCTTTGATGATCCTTGTTTGAGTTAATTATTATATTGGGGATTGCAAAATCACTAAATAGTGCTATTCTGGCCTAACTTTCCTTCTGTATTTATTGCATTGCTTCTGTAAAACCATAACCTTTCTCCATCTCTTCTCTCTACCAGGCTGCTTACTCATTTTTTTGACTGGCACTATGGATTTTGTTCTGTGTTATAATTCATTAACACCAATATTCAATGTGCCCCAAATTTAGCCAGTGGGAGCCTTCTTAAAGCCAGCATCTCTGTTCATTTGCTATGACTCCATCAGTCTTCACATAATTCTTTGCTTTCTAGCACCACAAAATGTGCCAAATTTGCCCTGTACGTCCCTTGCTCCAGACCTGGAAGCCATTTTTCCAGGTACTGACTGGTTCATTTTAGAAACCAAGATCTGGCACTAGGTGTGTTCATTGCCATGAACATCATTGCTTCTTTTAATGAAGAAAGTCAGGAAATAACATATTTTCTATAGTTGTTAAATTTGATATTGCCAATTCAAATTTAACAATACAGAATTGATCCTTGCCTTCTTTTATATTTTGGATCCCTTCTTACAGTGAAAATCTTGGTTTCTTGTAATGCTAATCTAGTCTGTACTTTAACATGAAATAGTGGGCCTGTCTGGTGGCACAGGGGTTAAGTCTCAGCACTATCAAGCTATCACCAGCCACTGTGGCATGAGTTCAATCCCCAGCCAGGGAGCTCACCCACATGGCACGGCAGACCTCTCCTATCTCACCTGCTGTGCCCCTCAGCAGTGTATTTCAATAGATCTGCCTGTTCTGCCCCCCACTGTCTCTGCTGAATTCTCACACACACACCCCCCACGTCGGACCTCTGACCTACACCCCAGTTCTTCTATGCATGAATAAATCTTAAAATATATATATGAACTAGCTCCAGAATTCGAATTCCCACATTTTTTTTTTAAACAAATTTTTTTTAAGATTTTATTTATTTATACATACAGCTGGGGTACAGGCCAGAGGTGTGGAGTGGTGAGAGGCTTCACCAGACACAGAGCGGGGAGCAGAACAGGCAGATCAGAAATACACTGCTGAGGGGAGCAGCGGGCAAGGCAGGAGAGGTCTGCTGCACCATGTGGGATTCTCCCCGGCTGGGTGTCGAACTTGCATCACTGCTGCCAACAGCTCCACAGCGCAGCGCTTAACCGCTGCGCCACCAGGGAGGCCCCAAATTCCCACATTTCTACTTAGAATCAATTTAAATTCGGTATTTCTTTGTAGTTCTTTATACACTACTTCCATCCTACTAAATGAGGGCACTCATTTATAAGTTACTTGATTTGAGATTTCCACATCTGGTAATAGCAGTCTAGCTTGTTGATAATAAAAAGAACTGGTCAAAAAAGCTTTAAAAAGCTGTTTAACGATATAGGAGAGTTTATCCAAGGAAGAAAAGACTTGAAGATCCAAGATTTGGAGGCAGGAGGAGCAGAGAAGTGAGCCCAGCATTTAGTGCTGCTCTTTCAGGTCTCAAGTAATGGAGGCAAGAAGCTGAAATGTTGAGAACTTTCTAATGTCTTACAAGGACTGGAAAGTAAAAAAAAATGTAGTTTCTGGCTCATCAAAGGGGAGAGGCCCTGGTAAATACCTCCAGCGTTCATGGGGAACACTCAAAGGGCTGCACCCTCAAAGGGAGGGACGTGAAAAGACTGAAGCCCAGCCTCCAAATGAACTTAATCAATCCTGTATTGTATTAAGAAGATAAACCCTTTTAGTTGCCTGACAGCAGCAAATGTAAATCCTCTCAAGAAGAAGAAAACACTACCCCCAAAGCCTCAATTTATCCTACAAATTTTTTAATACACAAGTTACTTCGATATCATGGGGAAAATTCAAGTCACCAAAACCCTAAAGACAAAAGAGATACCAGAAACAGGTTTATGTGATTAGATGTGGACTTTAAAATGCGATAAATGTGTTCAAGAACGCTGATGACAAGATGGGGGAAAGGTTGAACACACATGTAATTAATCACAGGACTGAAGAGAATGAGGCAATAACAACGTTTGAGGATAATTTTTTAAGACTTGGTAAGCAGAAGCTACCACAATCATTCAATATGGAATAAAGAGGACAAGAGCACTAAGAATAGAAATGAACTGGTTAAGTCTAAGCTAAAAACTAGACAACCAAAGAATTTGCCAAGCAAATGGCTTTACATTTCCTGAAGGCAAAACCATGTCTACGCTTGGACAAAGGGACTCTAAGAGTGCAAGTCTCATTTTCTAAAAGGGAAGAAAAATAACTCATTTGTTTTGGAATATGGTAATAAGCAGTGACTTAACTCCCCCAGAGTAAAGCCATACATGGAATAATTAAAGTAGTACAAATCAAAATTCTCACACTTACGTTATTAAGATATCCTGAAAAAGCTACATATAACATGGATACTAATTTTCAGGAAACCACGGACACTGGTAATTTTTAATTGCTTTCCAGTAACAACTAAGGAAAAATGGCAAGGACAGCCTTTTGCAAAGGTAAGTCACAGTGGCAGCACATCTGTCTGTCCCCTAGAGAACTTGTTTTCACAGAATCTCTGCAATGCTCTGGTTAACTTTAAAGGCAAATGGCACCCTACCAACTGCCGTAATTAAACTTATAAAGTTTAATTAGTCCTATTGGTTTTTGAACTCAAAAATTTGCCTAAGGGCTTTTCCAACAACAGACTGTAGATCAGTTTTCATTAAGAAAAACTGGGGGAGGGCACTTTCCTTTTGCCTTAGAACGATCAGCTCTTGATTATTGCGTGCAAACTTGAAGAGTGACTATGGAAATATCTGTAAACAGCGTGGAAATGATGCAGAAATGATTCAAATACATAATTTCAGTTGCACTCAGGTTCTAGGGTTGCCCCGTGAAACTGGGGGCATTACCAGTCCCTTCCAAGGCTCTTTAAGGAACAGTCAATACGCCTGACTACGTAAGAGAGATGAGCTGCAGAGATCTTCTTTTCCAGGAGCATAAAGGGCCAGGTTGCAATTCCCGAAATCGAGACTGCTTTTGCACCCCGACACCTATTTCGAAGCATGAAATCGTGAAGCGTACCGTGAAGGTGGTTCTCCCGTAGTTTCCCAGAAGTTTTTAATACGTTCTCAAGAAATGCTACTAGCTGTTCCTTACTCAGTTCTTTGTCTTGCAAGATTTCCCGTAGAGTTTCTGCAGAAACTAACCTGAAGGCACTGTCCCCAGGCAGCGACGGGCCCGGCTGGTGGTGGAGGGCGTCCACCCGCAAGACCTGCTGCTCCCTGAACACCACCACCGAGGACCACCATTCCGCCTCCAGGTTCTTCCGTAACTCTACGCCCAAGGGGCCAAAGCCGGGGTGGCAGCCGCTCAGGAGAGAGTCTCGGCTCAGCGGCAGCTCCGTGCGCCTGAGGAAATGCCTCCTCTGACAGATCTCTACCAGCTCCTCGCTGCCCTCTCCGGACTCGGGGGCTTCTCTTGGCCCGTTCCCCGCGGGGAGCTCCGCGTGCGACCTCAGCGGCCCTCTGAGGGAGCCACTCCCTGACGTCAACCGCTCCGGCTGTTCCCCATCTACTCGGCCACCAAAATTAGAAAATAGGCGCTTGCAGGCCCCCGGGCAGGCCCTCACCGCGGCACCACAGCGCATGGTCCAGGGGAGTTAGAGCACAAGCTCCGAGAGCGGGTTGAGGCCACAAACCGCCACAACTGTGAGCGCCCAGGAGGCAACTGCGCAGGCGCGGCGGAAACGAGCGTGCGCGCTGCCGGCAGGACCCGCCTACGGAAGCGCGTCACTGTGCCCCCGCCGCGGTCGCTGCGGGCTTCCCCCGCCCGCCATGATGGAAGCCGGCCTTCGTTGCTCGCCTACCTCCGTCAAGCTTCGTCCCCACCCAGCCTCCACTCTCGCCCCCATATTTAATCATCCCTCCTCAGCGACATTTGTCCCTTCTACTTTTCACTGTCGTGCCGTAACCACTGCGTCGGTCTTACCCTCCTGATTTATGAATCACACATTAATATAAAATATCTCGGAGTTCTCCAAATCGTTGAAGCACACCTCACGAAAATAAACCGGTTCAAATTTTTAGTTCTAATCCATTAAGATGGTTTAGGGCCCCGGGCGAACTCGCGGTAACTCTAGGTCAATGTCACTGCCAGCGAGTCTCCCTCCCGCAGGTGTTGCCGCGAGACTTGCGGAGGGTAAAGATCCGCTGCCAGCAGTATCTGCAGCACATTTCTCTACCGGAGGGCTCTTCTAAGGAGTTAAGACATGCAGTAAGACTCAGGATTTTGTTTTTTTTGAGACTCAGGATTACCTAGCAGGCTTATGACAATCTTACAAACTCCGTTTTAACTTGGAACCCTTAAGAAAATTACCCAAACGGTGGAAAAGCGGTATACAGTGCAGACTGAAGAAAATGTAGTCTGATTCCAAAGTCCACTGGTTCCTTCCAGCCCCTGAAGTGGTTAAGGGAATCTTTGAGATGAACCCAGGTGAAATGAACAAGCTATTAGAGTCCATTAGATTACAAAAAAGCATGGTTTATAAAGGAACTGAATATGGCAATAGTTAAAACTTGTGTAAACTGCAGGTCAAGTTTAGGAATTATTCCATACAGGCATGCGTGCAAGTTTGATAAAGATAAACTTACAAAGTAAAGTACTGCTGAAAGCAATTAACTTCAAAAGTGGGCACTTAACACACCAGGGAAGAGGCCTACACGCAAATAAATAAAAGAGAGAATGGGGAGAAAAAAATCACATTTATTAAGACAACCACAGGCTGGACACAACACACATGCTAAAAAGTGGACTGTCTTTCAAAGGTAAATAGGTAAATGTTCTCCACAGCCCCACAATCATTTCAATGTTTACAAATTAAAAGGCCCACGTTAAGACATTAAACAGTAAAATATGTAATAAATGCTCCAATCTACTCCAAAAGCTTCGTATAAATTATGTCATAATGAATTTGACTAACCATGCTATTGAAAACTGCTCAGGAACTAGAGAGACTGAATGAGTTTTCAATTTATTAGTCCTGGAAATACCACTCCCCATCACACCCACCAAACTGGTTTTACATTTTAAAGATAAGGCATTAACACTAATTAAAGCCTCAATTTAGATTTTAAGTGAAGCCTCAGAAGACCTCCACTCTCCTGACAAAAACTAAACATACTATCAAACTCCCTGGGAAGACTTTCAGACCTACTTCTACAGATTGAAACAAAGGAATTAGAAAGGTTGGAAAGCCAAAATTAAATCTTTTCAAAGCCACTCTCAGGATCTATCTCCTGTTGATGACAAGAGGACTTGTCATCACTGTGCTTTCTGGTTATCATGCTCTCAATGTACCATAACTCTGACATGTTTTTTCCTGGGTTCACTTGAATGTGAACAGGTCTTACAGTTTTAAGTCCTTTATCCTTCTGAATTCCCTGAATTAATGGAAGGACATTCATGACTCCCACTATAACCACAGTTAAAAAGTTGCAGGAAGCGTGAGACTAGATTCTACACATAAACTGCATTTGAATACTGAGAAATTCAAATTTAGCTCTTGGCCAATCACCTTGAATGGTGTCAGTCTTAAGCTTTGTCCAGCTCAACAGCTATCTGTAGTAGAGCCAAGAGCAAGAATAGACTCTTGAAAAAGCAGTTTTTGAAGCTTTTCAAATCAGGAATTTTGCAAAAAGAACAAAATCTTATTTTTGTACAACAGCTTCAGGGTGGGGCTTTACAGGCATTTCCTGTCAATTATTCACTATGAACTCATTTCACCATTCTGCTAACAAAAAAGGATACCAAGACTCACCTGATGTTGGGAGGTACGGACAGAAAGCCTTTACGCAAACTTGTAAATTTACCTTTATCAATCCCACTTTAATTTTTGCGATATGAATATATTTTAAGGACCTTCTGATCTCCCACTTCCCAAAATTAAAGCATGTAAAGGAGTAGTCAATTTAGTTAGGATCAAGAAACAGACCATCTAAGCAAGGTTTTACATGACATATGTAAAATAAAGTACGATTTCCACTTAATTCAGTCTTCAAATATTTTTTATTGGAAGGCCATGCATTGCCTTCATTTATTGTATTTCAAATCACTGTACATTTACTTTTGTGAAAACACTGCCTGCATTTTCTAGTACAAAAAAAACCTAAAAATTGTTTCAGGAATGTAGAGAAATATCCAACTTAAATAGCGAAAAAGTGCACCATAATTACTGCTGCACTGCAGTCATTTCTGCATTTCCCATGTTTCTTAAATAACTATCTTGTCTGATAACACACAATATAAAGAGCAATTATGAAAAACAGACATTTACATATACTTCTTAAGTCTTATTGGGAATATCCTGTTGGCATTGGATAACCAATCATAGGCGCAGCTGCAGTAGCAGGATATGCGTATGCCTGTTGGTTCATACCATTGTGCATATTTGGAACATTACTTCCATATTGCTGAGTGCTATCATAACCATTCTGGTAAGTCCCTGTTGGATTACCAGTCCTAAAACTGGTCTGTATACCAGCAGACACAAAATTACTTCCAAAGCTCCCATTGGTGTAATTTGCAGCACTGTAAACACCATTCTGAGTTTTTGCCCCAAAATCTCTCTTAAGCAGACTAGAGTAACCTCGGTCATAATTTTCCCTGTCTCTAAAGGTATTAAATCCACCCCTTTTGCCCGCAGAGTATCTGTCCCGGCGGTCATCCTTCATGCCTCCTCTACCCCTGGAACGACCTGTCAAAAGAAAAAAACAAAATTGCAGATCGATTATTTCTACGGCACAAATCATTAATATGGAAGGAATCAGGTAGCCTCATTGACTATAGCTGCTGTTTTCTCAAACAGTTGCACACTGATATACACCAGTCCCACTTAAACCTCCTTACAAAATAATGTGATCCTCAAGAAACCAACATCTTACGGAAGGCTGGTCTTACCTGAACCTCTGTCTTCGACCAACTGAAGCAACTTGGGATTAATTGCTTGATTAGCTTCACGAAGCACAGAGATAAGGTCGCTCACTTGCTTTATGTTATTAGGTGTAAAGAAAGTGTATGCTGTGCCTGTTTTGGTACTGCGAGCAGTTCTTCCAATTCGATGAATATAATCCTCTGAGGAGTTAGGGTAGTCATAATTGATGACAAATTTCACATCTTCCACATCTGTAAGGTGTTGCAGTGTGGCAAAATAGCAATGTACGGAGTTTTGCACACCACAACAGCCAGACCAAAAATAAAAAGTTAGACAATTGCATTCCCAAGAAGGTACGGGCTGCAAAAAACAGTTAAAATGGTTATCCATTCCCTGTAGGATTACCATTGAGGTTGAGAGAAAGAGGGAGGGGGGAGGAAAAAAAAAAGCACATGTCATCTGTATGTTTTATGACCCACCCAGTGAGAGAGCCTATCAAAAGGACACATGTATTTCCTAGCAGTCCCCATCAGCAAATCCCCTTACAGATCATCAAGTGACATCTGAATGCTTCTGTGCAGTAGGGCCACTTAAAGGTTCACAGCAACCTCTTCATGTGCTCATTTTGAGGACCTTTAAACAAAAATGTACATGGTCCTTTGCATTTACACACTCATCAGAAGTTCAAAATTCTGGCCACACTGCTTGTCTTGCCAAGACCTTACAACTGCAGCTGCAAGAAAAACATACCTGTCCCCCAAAAGTTGTTTTTATGCACTGTGTCTCGTCTAGGCAAGCGCTTCCAAGAAGCCAGGATTCACTTGAGAATGTGTCTCTCTCTGGCAGGTCTCGACATGACGACTACTGTGTAGGTGAGGGAGGAACTTTCAAAGCACTGCTTTCTTTTCCCACTGACTAAAGTGTGAGAAGTCGCTCCTGCTCTAGATCTCATGTGCCAGTACTCACCAATTTGTAAAAGGCTTTAGTACCTTTTAAAGCTGCTCTCTCCATTTCAAACTTGAACAAAAATTTCATTGAACATTGAAGTTTGGAAATATTTCTTCGACATTTCAGCAAACTCACTGAAACTCAAAGACCCACAGATCACAGTAAACAGTCTGAAACAATGCTGTACCATGGCAGTCATGCAAAGCATGGGACAGAAGAAACACCACGGCAGTGAACTGTGAGGGTAACTTCCATTTTTTTCCCCCGGAGAGAACAGTTTACAGAGGCAGAGGCCGTATGTTCTGCCCTTTGAAGATTACTGGCACACGTTCAGCTTTTCACCTCTCTAATCGACTGGAAGCAGCCAGCCGATCACTAGTCCTCCATCCCCCTCGAGTCCTCCGATTGTCATGCCTAGGCCTTGCCACAAAGACTGCACCTTTATATGAAAAAAACTTAGAAAAAAACGCAGAGGTTAAAGAAAGCAATAAACTTTCTTTAAAAAAATTATGTGGAGATCTTCTGGGAAACCAAGCCATGAATGCGAGTTTGTACTAACCTAGCCCTCTGGAGGCCACATCTGTAGCAATCAGAATAGGAGCTTTTCCATGTTTGAATTCTGCAAAATAAAGCATACGTTTCACAATCTGCAAAATAAAGCGCATCACTCACAATCTAAGTGGAACAGATTTCAAGAAAAGCTTTTTCACTTGAAATACTTACCATTTAGAACCCAGTCACGCTCCTGTTGACTCTTGTCACCATGGATACCCATGGCAGGCCACCTAAAGTTTAAAAACTTCATTAATAGATTAATACTCACACAAACGTGATAGATTAAATCTATCGCTTAATCATTTTTGATTCCAGAGTCCTTGGAATCCCTTATTTCAATATCACTTGAAATAATGTATTATACTTTTACCCATAGTAGCAAAATGATTTCCATCAATGAAACTACTGATGTTTGCCCTTTTCTTAAAACACAGCTGTAATATGTGTGCCTCAATGGAAAAAGTCCAACATACCCATCTCGCCTCATTTTTCTAGTAAGTTCATCACATCTTCTTTTGGTTTCAACAAAAACAATGGTTTTATTTTCCTTCTCACTCATGATCTCTTCCATCAGGCGAATAAGTCTTCAAAGAAAAGAATTTTAATAGTAGTTCACGGTCATAACCAAGCAAACATCAATTTATATGGCTGCAAACCCAATGAAAACACCTCCTTAACCACGTGTCAAGCAATTCTACCCTTATCCTTTAGTAAATCACAGGAAAAGAACTTTTCCTATAGGAATGCCACATTTTAAATGAGCCACACTCAAATTCCACCCAACTGGAAGTTGTTCTCATAAAACAGCAACTCCTCAATTTGTGTAACAATTGTTTTAGGGGTTCATAAATAATTTATAAGAATCTTACTTCTCATCCTTTTCCACATCATGACACACATCCACAATCTGGAGAATGTTATGATTTGCACTCAGTTCCAGTGCACCAATGTTTATATGAATGTAGTCTTTCAGGAAATCTTCAGCAAGCTGTCTTACTTCTTTTGGCCAAGTTGCACTCCACATTAGGGTCTGCCTATCAGGCTAAAAAGTTTGCGAATTAACAATAAAGCATTGTACTTTAAAGAACAAACTAAGAAGTTTAAGAAAATAACCTATTTGAGGGAACTTACTCTTATCTGATCCACAATTTTTCTTATTTGGGGTTCAAAGCCCATATCAAGCATTCTATCTGCTTCATCAAGGACAAGGTAGGTGGTTCTTCTCAGATTGGTTTTGCCACACTCTAAAAAGTCAATCAGTCTTCCAGGTGTTGCAATGCAGATCTCCACACCTTCAATAAAACACATAAATTTAACTACGGTATCTAAAATCTTCAGCCATACCACACACAGAAACCTTTTTTGGTTACTTGCCTCTCTCCAAATCACGTATTTGTGGTCCCTTGGGAGCACCACCATAGATGCAAGTAGACTTCAAGCGACATGCTCTACAGTATTCGGCAGCTACTTGCTGTACCTGTTGAGCCAGTTCCCGAGTTGGTGCCAGCACCAAGCACTAAAAGGAACAGAAAAAACAGCTTTTAGCCAAGACCTGGATTCTAGTTTTAAGCTTTTTTTGAGTTACACCCAATTCCCAAAGCAACTTTGTTTCCAGTTAAAGTGAATAAAAAACTAGTATTTTTATACAGAATCACCACTGTCTCTCACTATACATTACAGAAATACATAAAAACTTCTGTTCAAAAATTAAACATACTTACAATAGGCCCATCACCTCTCTCTAGGAATGGCTGGTGATTGATATGGACAATGGCAGGCAGCAAATACTATTTAGAGGGGAGCAAACAACAAAAGTTAAACTAAAATACTTCCCAAATGCCCCCCCACCCCAATCACTTTCTCTAGCACATCAGAGTTACTTAAAAGTTGTTCCAAACTTACAGACAATGTTTTCCCAGATCCAGTCTGTGCTACTCCAACCATATCCAATCCACTTAGAGCAACTGGCCATCCCTGAGCTTGAATAGCAGTGGGCTCCGTAAAGTTCTGTCTTGCAATCACATCCATGACATTTGCTGTAATTAGCAACAGCAATTTGGTAAAAAGTAAATGTCGAGGTGAGGGAGCAGTTAGAGTAAAGAGGGGAAGACTCAAATCTAGTACCTACCAGGAAAATTTGCTTCATAAAAATTCAGAACTGGCTTGGGGCAATTGTGACCTCTAACTGTAACTTCCTTGCTTCTTCTGTATGTCTCCACCTCTTGCTAAAAAACAAGTTTTAATAATCTAGTTAAGACTCATGACAACCTCCTCTAAACTTAATACAAAACCAATAGACTTCGACATTTATATTTAGCATCTTTAAAGTGGCAGTTTTAAAACCAGGATGCAGATATGATGCATAAAACTCAACTACTGTGTTATACCCAACCAATCTAAGCAGAAAAATTTCAAATTTGTTTCCAAAAGTAACCCTTCGTTTCCTAACTATCAAGTCAAAATGTGAATCTACCAAAATTTGGTCACTTGAAAGACATATTTCTGATCAGATTCTGACTTGTTAGAAGCCAATACTGAGTCATCACGTGATAAAGCCACAGAAAATTACTTACTGCTGTGCGTCTAGCCAAATCAGGGTGTTCCTGATAAAAATTCTTCTCAAATTTGGGCAGCTCATCAAGATTCCACTTCTTTTTAACTAGTTTCTCCCCAGGGTTTCCAAACTTCTTCCCAGACAAGGGCCCTGCCCTACTTCCTCCAAATCGAGGTGCACCAAACCTGAAATTAAAAATAATTGCATTTTCAAGTATTATTTTATATGTTTCTCCCTCTGCACACGGTAAAAATCAACGAGACACTTTCGGAAATATAAGACCTAGCACTGTGGTTAACGATGGTCATTCTCTCCAAAGCCACAATTTTCACTGTATCTCTGTATTTCCCAGTTTCAAGTACACACCATTGAGCTAATAAGTCCATAGCCCGGGATTTATCAGGCTGGATCCCAAACGCCCGAAGTTCAGATTACAAAAGACAACAGCTTGTGGCGACTACTCTTTCCCACCGAGTGTAAGAATTAACCGTCTGGTGAAACAACAACACAGGCAGGGAGGAGGAGCGAAAGCCCCGACGATGTTATGGACCAGCTGCTTTCAAGCACAGCAGCTTTGCCTTTACGGATAACGGACACCACGGGCAGCGGCGGGCGAGAAAGGTGGTCTCGGGGAGCCTAATCCGATCGAGTCTGGGGATCCCTCGGAAGGGCTCCCGATCAAGGCAGCAAAATTACATAACGCAAAGAAAAAGAGGAGGAGGAGCTGGCGACTACCGGGGGAGGAGTCCCGGCCCGGGCGGAGTCGGCCGGGCGGCGTTCCCGCTGGGGCGGCGCTTCCCCCTTTGTCTCGCATTTCTCTCTGCGCCACATTTTCTCGACGCTGCCATTTTGAGCTCCTCCGCCGGGCGGGGTAACAAAGGCGCCGCCGCCATGTCCGACGCCGGCATTTTGTACCCGCGGCTCAGCCACATGGCGATTTCGGCGGCGCCCGACACCCTCCAGCCCCGGCTGCACCCATGCTTCGGAAGCGGCCCCTTCGACCCCCAGCGAATTCCCGGGACCCCGAAAACACCTCCCCCAAAGGTCGCACTCAGCAGCGGCGACCTCGTTCGCCTCGGAGCGTCGCGCTTTCCTCCCCTCACAACAAGCTCGGCGTCCTCCCAACAGCTGCTAAATCGCCGAGCCCCGACGCCCCTTCCCAAATTAAAAGGAATTTGAGCGCCGTTGCAGGGCAAACGCTCCCAGGCAGTTTTCAGTAAAATGTCAAAATGCCACAAATATGTGACTCAAGAGGCCCAAAATAGACCGAAAAAGTCAAGTTGCCACCGCGCCCCTCCCCCCCCCCGCCGCCACCCTCCTCGGCCTCCCATCCCCCACCCGCCGGGCCTGACAGGTCAGTTCCCACACTCACCCTCGATCCCGGCCGCGATCCCGGTCACTCGAATAACCCGACATGGCGTCAATGATTGCGGTTGGCGGGGGACGAAGTAGAGAGAATCGGGTGCGACGAGTCGCTACAAAAGGCTTCGTCGACAACGAAGCCTTGCGGGGGCGGCAGAGGCGGAGGGACCGCGATGACAGGAGCCGGAGCTGCTCAACAAGAGACCGGTGGAAATGAATGAGGTGCCGGCCGTGTCCCGGCAGCCGGTTTTATAGCCTGGACCGCCTCCTCCGCCGCGGAGGATGCTGGGAGCCGCTCTATGACCTAATCACCCCGCCCTGCGCTAGGGCCGCAACTCCCGCCGGCGTTCCGGAATCCGCCATGTTCTCGCCCCTCCCCCGCGGCCCCTCCCTTAGAGTCGCCCGTTTTTTGCCCCTGCAAGGCTGGGCTCACCCATCCCGAGAGTGCCTCAGTCTTTACTCTCTTGACTTTACCTTTTTATCGTCTTTCTATACCTCAAAGAAGCCACCCACCCTTTTTCGGTTCAGCCCAGGCGATAAAATAGCCACACAGGCCAACCCACTCGGCCCACTCGGAGATGTTTACGTCTCCACAGAGTCCTCACGCCCATAGCCAAACCCCACGGGAAGGCGGAGCCTGGCACTGTCACGTGGCGGCCCCCGCCTACCGGGTGAGCGGCCGCACTACTTCCCCAGTTGGCGTCGGCGGAGGAATACACAGTGCAACAGCCCACCGGAAGTACAGGGCTAACGCCTCCGGGAGAGCGGCCACAGCTGCTGAGTGACCCCGACTGTCAAACCCGCCGACCCGAGAACCCCTTAGCGAGATCTTGCCCACCGAGAATGATACCTAAAGCCCGCAAACCGCCGTGTAGGCACGTGCTGCGAAAGGAAGTGCTCCTGTGGCGACCAATCAGCGGCGAGAAGCCGTTTTAACGTCCTCCCTCTTTTACCCCGCCTTAGCGCTACGCTCAGTCCCCTTCCCTCCAGCGCGGCCCTTCCAGGACACCGTACCCCGCACGCCCGGCTGGGCGTCTAGCTGCGACCGGCGTCCGCGACATGGCCTTCTCAGAGGCTGGTGAGTCTCCGCTTGGAGGCTCGGTTTGTGTGGCCCGAAGCCGTCCAACGCCCCGAACTCCCCTGTTCATTTTATCCGGAGGCTCGAGTCGGCCTCAGCCGGGTCTGTCTGGGCCGCTGGCGGGGCTCGTCACTGACACCCCGTGGCAGCAGGCGGGTGCCCTAGAGAGGGTCTCTAAGCCCGGCTCTCAGTCCACTGTGAGACGGTGGAGCGCGAGTTGGGACTGGGGAGAAGGGAACTCGGCGGTGAGACCCGCAGCTCGCCCCTGGCTGCCAGAAGGGTGGGCTCGCTCTCCCCCAGACGCGTGTTGTGTGCGCGCCGCTCTCGCCCGGGGGACCCGGGAGCGGCGCCCGCGTCTGTATTGAACTCTTGGGAATGGCACCCTGAAGCGGTGTTGATGGCCCTGCCAAAGTACAGTGATGGTGGATTTTTCTCTTCAGTGCCCTCTAGAGTTACCGGCATTGTCTAGCATCGCTTTTGCAAAGCGAATTGATTGGGTTGTCCAGGACTCTTTCATCCTTTCTCCAAGACAGCGTTCGAGCCGGTTGTCATGGTTTGGTCAACTGTGGGAAGTGGCCTTGGGGAAAGGGAGCTCAGATGCCTTGAAAAGTTTCTCTCTTCCCTACCCCCTCCCTCTTTCCCCCCCTCTCGTTTCTGGAGAGAGACAATGTGCCTGGAATACATACACGCCCACGTTCCCAACAACCTGTGTGTCCAGAGTGTACGGAATCCAACACAGAGCTTTTCCCTTTATTGCCAGTCATTTCAAGCAACAGATCTGTTTCACGCTTTTTAATTACTTTTCATCGAGAGACCGTTGAAGTGCTCTTAATAATCCCAACAGCATCTGGGTGTGGGATGGGAACTTCAACTGTATTGGTGATGTACTAGTTCTGAATTTAGGCACCTTTTTATTTATTCCTTGTATTTCCTTTCATACACCTCAAACTTAAAAGCTAGCAAATGCAGTAGTGTTGGTGTTATCACTCCGGTTCTTAAGTCTTAAGTTAATCACCACCTCGTTGGGCACCAGAGAAATTCTCACTTGCACAAGATAATTGGGTGAAAACATGGCTCATACTATTGGGAATTTGAAGCAACATTCATTAGCTTCTAGCGGCCTCAGACTGTCACTAACGATCTTGTTTATGACATAATAGCCCCATTCACTTGTAAATGTGGTTAAAACACTTATGTGTGGCTTGTCAAATAAAAACTATGGTAAATAAAGAGTTTAGGTTGCAAAGGTAAAAACTGAATTTGCATCCTAGTTTGGACTACCTTGAAATTGCATCATTCTTGAAGTCATGCTAAGACAAATATATGTTTTTAGTTATATATAGTGTTCTAAACCAATGTTATCTTAATAGAGGATAAATAAATATCAAAAACAGTCATATCTAAGAAGGTCTCTGAAATTTTGTAAAGAAAATCCTTATTTTCTATAAGTCTCAGTGTGTTTTTGTGAGTTCATGTTTTTTAATGTATGTTGTATATGACTTTTTATCATGCTATTTAAGTCTGATCTTTTCTTTTTTTCCCCAACAGAGTGGGTAGCTATTGCTAATAACCTTCTTTTGAAATGTCACATACACCTGAGAATTCGTGAACTAGAAGACTGTGATGCTAATGTTTTTATTGCTCTTTATCAATCCATTTTGGGAGAAAAGGTACCAGGTAAGGGTACTAAAAAGTGGGGAATAATACACCTTAGGCCAAAGTTTTTAGTGCCTTTCTTTTTATATCCTATGGTATTTATTAAATCTGAGTTTTCTTTTTGTCTGCATCTTACTTCTAGCTAAATGGTTGCATACATAAACTTAATGATCAAATCAGTTTGACTGGTTTTAGTCATCACTGTTTAATTATGTCTAATGCCTTGTAAAAGTAACACCTTTTCTGTAAATGTACCTTCAAAGGTTTTAAAATTGAGTTGGACTTGGAAAATCGTTGTGTCCTGTTACTTAACCAGTGTTAGGGGTAAGAACTGGCGTTTGTACTATACGAATCTAATTTGCCAGTAAGTTCAGAAATTTATAGTCCTATAATAAGCAAGTTGTGGCTTGTTCATTTCTTTCAGAGGTATCGCATTATTTTGCTGTATGCCTGATTAAATATATCAGAGTCCTTACTCTTAGACTCCCCACTGCCTCTGTTTTTTATGTGGTTTATAACCATTGAGTACTATAAATTCTATATAATCTCTTTTCCTTTCCCATTGTTACTATGAATCAGAGTTCTCATCACTTCCTGGAGTTAGGGGACAAACTCTAGCTGATATCTTTGGTACTAGCCTCAATACTTCTTAGAGTTCAGAGACATAATATAGTTATTAGACCATAATAACCACTCTGAATATACTGGGTACCCAATATATTCTACCCTGAAATAGCCATCATCCTCAACACCAGAGAAAAAACTACAAATTTAATTTGATATTAAAATCATTCTGCACTCTGGTCTATACTGACCAGATTGATACAACTTTCGTGTCAATAATTCTCTGTAGGCTACATTAGTAGGACATACAGGAATCCTCCTCTCATACCTTCTGTGGGATTTTTCTTGCTCATGGAGAATAGCCCACAGTTAATGGGTTTCACCCTCACATATTGCCTGCCTTGTTAGTGTTTGCATCTCCTTGAATTTGGGGACTTGGTTTTATCTTCTTTATATTCAACCGGTAAGATTGTATGTAGAATTCAGGCTCTGTTAACTTTACTTATACTTTATAGCCTATTCTGTTTGGGCAGATACTATTTTTGTAATATTTAAGCATACTCAAGAAGCCTGATCAGAGACAGACAGTTGAAATCTTGGACCCTCACAGAAGCAAAGTCATGTAGCTTTTTTTCTACAGACCTCATAGCTATTCCTAGGAGTCAAGAGGATGAAGCTCACAATGTACAAGCAGTAATTGACTCACTGGCCTTGGATTACCTGCAGGTCAGCTTGTCTCACATACCAGGTAATTACTCCATTTACTAATATAATTTTTTAAGTAGAATGCTGTACATTAATCAATCGAATGAGTTAACTTCAAGAACAGGCCAAATGGCAAGACTTAGCCAAGACAGTTGACTGGTATAACTACAGCAGCCATCCTTGAGCATTTCCAGGAGAATCAGATATTGAGTTTGATGGATCTGGGTCTGAAATATAAGTATCCTAGATGGTAGCATGAGGTATGTTTGTTATTTTAAAGCTACCATTTTGCTTGTTTGTAGGAACTAAAAATCAGAAATACCTGAAGATTGATTAATAGGGACAGGTTAAATAAATTATGATAGATCCATATAGGAAACTACTTTACAGCTGTAAAGGATAATTGGTGATTCTCTCTATATATAATGTCCCATATAAGTGAAACAATCTCCAGCATGTAGTGTATGGAAAAAGTGTGGTGCAGTTACAATGATAATGTGCCAAATAATGTTGTTATTTGTAAAAACAAAGGTGGGGAGAATATGTAAGCAGTTCATTGCAAGCAGGACTCTTTAGAAGCCGTGCATCTAACCTGTAATACTTGATTTCATCCAATAAGATGAACTTCAAGGCTGCAGGACAGGGGTAGGATAAGACTTCCTATTACATAACTTCTACACCTTTTGAATTTGAGCCATGTGAATATATTAGCTATTCAAAATATATAAAACTGTAAACTCTTTTGAACTGTTTTCCAAAATAAAGTGTAGTTACTATGCTTGTGCTCTGAAGTCAAACATACCAAAATATTTGTAAATCTGTATTTATAGATCATAAGAAAATGAGGACTACTACAGTAAATTATTTCAAGCTAATGAACAGAGGGAATCTTGGAAACTTGAAATTAAACGTAAATCACTAAGAGAAGGTTTATGTTACTTACTCTTTAACGAAGGAAATAAATGTTGATCAGGATAAATCATTTACATCTCTTAATTTTATATTGACAAGAACAAATTTTTGCAAAAACTGTTATCTTGCAGTTCTGGTAGTGCAAATGTGGTCAGTCTGTTTAGAGATAATTCACTTTGAGAGATTACCCCACAGTTTCACTGTGCTTTTGCCACTTGCAAGTAATCACCCAAGTAGCTCAATTCTGTATTTTTCAAACATCCTGTAACAAGGTTATATCTACTTATAGAATTTTTTAATGCAGCGCTCCCCCAACAACTCACACCCATCCCATGAAAAGTGGCAAAAGTGCTTACCTCTTCCTGTAGACTGTAAGGCGGTTTTTCACTCCTGGTCTGTTTCAAGCAGTTTCTCCTACATTGTGAAGCCCTGCATTCTGGCAGACAGTCTTAGTTGCTGGGTTGGTGGCGTATGCTCCCCATCCTAGAAACTGAGAAGTTGCCGAGTGTGCCCTTGTGTATACTTGTGTATCTTGTTAAGCCAGAAAAACATGCAGTCTAAAAACAATATATCTTATTAGTTGTTTTAAACAGAAAAAAAACCCACACATTGTCTTATCTTTACTAGTTGTAAGACATCAACTTTCTGGCTTAGGTTTGTTTTGTGTCATTTAGGAAGTTATGATGACCATTCTTTCAAATACCAGATTTCCACTCTGCTTTTCCCATACTGGTTTCAACTCACGAGCACTCCAGGCACGGTCTCCCGAAGGACTACCTGAGTGTCCCAAAATAATTAAGTCCATTCATACCTGATGTTGATTGGAGTCCATTTTAGGTGACATTAAACATGTCAAGTTTCCATGCTTTTGTCAATCCATTCCTTGTTAACCTTTCAACTTAACATCTGTTAAAGATCTATCATGGGCCTGGTACTGTGCTAGGGACTAAAGGTTGCCTTTTTGTGTAAATGTGGTAGGAGTTGACCCTGAAGAGGTTTACAGTGAGATGAGATTAAAATGATTTTAAGGGTCCTCCCTGGTGGCGCAGCAGGTTAAGTCTCAACACTGTGAAGCTATCCGCAGCCACTGAAGCATGAGTTCGATTCTAGGCCAGGGAGCTTCCACAAGGTGCAGCAGACCTCTCCTGTCTCACCCACTGCTCCCCTCAGCAGTGTACTTCAGTAGATCTGCCTGTTCTGCTCCCCACTCTGTCTCTGGAGAATCCTGTCACTACCCCACACCTCTGGCCTACACTCCAGTTCTTGTATGCATAGATAAGTTTTTTTTTAAAAAGTTTTTTTTTTTTTAAAGATTTTATTTTATTTATACATACAAGCTGGGGTACAGGCCAGAGGCGTGGGGCGGCGAGAGGGTTCACCAGAGACAGAGTGGGGAGCAGAACAGGCAGATCAGAAGTACACTGCTGAGGGGAGCAGTGGGTGAGGCAGGAGAGGTCTGCCACACCATGTGGGATTCTCCCTGGCCGGGCGTCGAA
>PVIJ01009695.1:0-65181 GCA_004024925.1 Scalopus aquaticus
CCCGCCTCTCCCCAGCACCCCCCCACCCCCGCCCCCGCACTTTGTCAAGATCAGCAAAATAAAAAGACCGAGATGCAAACCCATGTCCAGCCCCAATGTCACAAGATGAGATGGACAAGATGCTCCCCCACTTTGGGGGGGGGCGCAAAAGTGGATAAGTCTCAGAAGGTGAGAAAATAGAGCAAAATCTTGCCTGTTTTGACCTATAATACAAACAGTGAGAAAGGGCTAGATCTTAAAAATGCTGAAACTTGGTGGTTGTTTGTAGAGAACTTTTCCTAAATAACAAACCTGGAGGAAGAGAATGTTAAGTGGCATTTGCACTGAGTGTAGGAGGCTCCCTCCATCCTCCCAGCCAGGACACAGCCGCAGGCAGTGGGGGACAAATCCCAGCAAAACCCCACCCCAGGCAAACCATCAGTGGGGTTGACAAGGGTTTAGCTTGAGCCCTTCCCCTGCTGGTGAACGTGCTCAAGGCCATAGGTGATGTCCTGCTTGACTGCCCAAAGCCTGGTCCCAGTGCCAGGTGACAAGCCTCACACGTCCTGCTCCCAATATAGGTCCTACAGCAGGGGAGGCTGATAAACCTCAACCAGAAGTCAGGAGCCTGTCGCCAAGTGATGTTTCTTGGGACAGAAATAGGAGCAGATTCACAAAGTTCCA
The DNA here is from genome assembly GCA_004024925.1 of Scalopus aquaticus. Classification (NCBI taxonomy): domain Eukaryota; kingdom Metazoa; phylum Chordata; class Mammalia; order Eulipotyphla; family Talpidae; genus Scalopus; species Scalopus aquaticus. The sequence goes on from PVIJ01009695.1 coordinate 664, forward strand.
TTTCCCTGGCAGGGAAAAGCCACTGTCACTTCAGCCCTGACCACCCAGCAGAGACCCACAATTTACTGAACTCGATGTCCCGCAGATGGCCCGCAGCACTCACAGTGGCTGGTGAGCCTGGTGTGTGCGGGAGCAGCCAGCCTGGCCCCGACATCACTTCAGTTTGCATGATGGGATAGCAGTTGGCCCCTGGAGGGAACGATGCCCCTAAGTAGCTGGCTCCTCCTCCGGGCCTTTCTTGCACAGAGCCCCCAAATGCCTGGGCTGGGGCACTGATGCATCGGCACCGTGGCAACCTGCTGCTGTTTGGAACCAGAACCAGGTCTGCAGTGTAGGAACGAACCTGTTCACTCCGTCCAGCAGTAGATTCAGGTTGTTCTCGCGGCTGTGGCCAGCACCCCCTCGCTGAGGCTTGCTGTGTTCTACCTGAGCCTGCGCTGCTGTGAAGGGCCGTGTGCTGTGAATGATCTGTCACTTGGAAAGCTGCAGGCCACGTCCCACTGAATCCAAGCTGCTACTGATCACCCCTCCAGGTGGCCACCGTCAAAGCCCGGGCACCCAGTGAAGGGCAGTTTCCAATGCAGGGGCGGACACCACATGCCATGCTTGTTGTTTGGTCTTCGGTGAGGCGGCCACCTGGACCAGCTTTGTCTGCTCCCAGCAGACTGACTGCATCTGTGACCTTTCTCTGGGCCCTTGGTGGCGCCTCTCCACTGCCAACAGGCTTTCAGGTCATGGCAGTTGTTCTCAGCTGGGATGGCTTTGGCTCGTGGGGAACATTTGGCTCTGTCTGCAGTAATTTGGGGGAGAGTGGCAGCTGGCATGTAGCGGGTAGAGGCCAGGGCTGCTGATCAGCAGCCTACAACAAAGTCTTCCCCTTCCCCCAGAAAATCACTGTCTGGCCCCAAATGAGGTCAAGAAACTGGTTAACAGTGCTGGTCCTGTCTGATCAGCCAACTACCACTAGCCCATTATGGCCCTTGAAACTAACCTGTATCACGTTTCAGATTTTCTTGTCTGATAATGGTGCCTCTTTGGTCACAAAGCTCATCTATCAGAGGGCCCATCTTGATGCTTGGAGTCTGTCAAGAGTAACCTTAATCAAATACTGTAGCAGACAAATCAAATGGTCCTGGTCCCATCATCTGCTGGTCAAAATAATCAGAATGACTGACAGAAAGCCATTTTGATGTAAAAATCTGAGTTTGGGAAAGAACATTTTGGGATGAGGAATCGAATATAGGTAACACTTTAGGTTTCCCCACCCCCAACCCCTCCACCTACAACTTCCCTTTAAACACACAAGGCACAAATCATCAGTGACAGAAGTTAGGATCAGAAATGCCTTCAAGAACCCAAGAAATAAAGATCTGCTGCATAATAGTTTGGGGGCACAATCTCCCTGAGAGTTATTCTCAAACAGCACATGGGTTCTCCTGGTAAGCCAGCTGGACTGCACTTGCATCAGAATTGTTTATAGAAATGTTTCTATTTTTGATAGTGTTTTGTTTAGAGGATAATGGAGCCTTTTGAAGCTGACTCATAAATATATGAGGTCTATATTGATATAAACAGAATTAGCATCAATATAACCCTCCAACCCACTGTTGGCAGGAAGGGGAATTAGAGAAGGAAGGAAATGGGGAAGGTGGGAATAAAGAGAAAGGAAATCCAGTTTTCACGTAAGAAAGGGTTGGAGACTATCACTTGCGGTGGGGTGGGTGCTGCAGACTTGGGTATCCTCTCGAACTGTCCATAACTTTATTTTGTGATTCCATCTACTCCAAGGTTCACTTTAAGGCTTAACATTTTATGGTTCCAGTAAAAAAATGCACTTGTTTTTAGAACAGAAGGAGAGCAGAAATGGGAAGATTATATTCCAGTTGGGCTCAAGTTTTGGAAGAAAGAACCATGCCTAGGAATAGAGTGGGTATTATCAGGTGCAGGAAAAGAAAAGCAAGTTAAATTATGCAGTGAGAAAGTCAAGGTGTTTGGAGACTGAGCTTGGCCGATAAAGTATCCTTGGAGATGTTTGCTGACAACATGGTGGAATTTTCCAACACAAACAAGAGTAGCAAGTATACCCACGTGTATACATGCTAGTAAATTCCCACCAGATCAACCAGTGGAGGCTTATGAAATCCTTTTCCAGTTATCCACAAAGAAGCCAGTTGTTCTTTTCCTTGAAGGGCAGGCCTTTTCCCAGTCTCTGAGGAACCTCTAACTTATTTCACTTTTTAATGCTTATGGCTGGCCCTTAGGATACCAATTAGTTAAGATTATAGTCTTTGGTCTCCCAGACACATCTCATAGTTTAATCAGAATCTACTATATGCATAATCTCATGAATGCTTAGTGGAGGCAGTGACTCCTGTGTCCCAAACACCCAGGAGTCTCTGCAATGCCCATTACTCCAACTCAGACATCCATGTGTTCTGCATTAGCCAATGTCATTTAACAAATGTCAATGCAAAAATATAATTAATTAATTTGACCTAATATGGGACAATTTCCAGCATACTTGAAGAATTAATATGTATGTCAAATATAGTTGCTAAATTGAACTAAAAAAAATGAAGAATAGATAGCTCTACTGAGGAAATCCACATTAAGGATTAACTAGAGGACAAAAATAGTTCACTGTACATAGAGAAATAGGATTTTATTTCTCTTAAGTATTATTTATATCACATTTGTTAATTTTATCTAATTTTTTCAAAAGATCAATGGAGAAAAATGTTAACAGCTGTCAAGTGATTTTTAGAGGTTCTCTTAAAATGAATTTTTAACATTTTCTTGAAAAGGAAATCTATAATAAATGTGTGAAGCTATTTTTAGGGAACATTTTAGAGCTAAGTAAGATCTTAACTCACAGAATAATTTTCAAGTGGAAGGTTGGCCTGGTCGTGGGAAGAATGTTAATTATCTGACTTATCTGTGGGACATTCCAGAGGTCAGTGATGAACTGTCGCCTCAGTCTCTCACAGAACAAAATTCAATCTAAGAGGCTTGACGATTTAATGAATATTTCTGAGACTTTAGGCAATTAATTTTTCCAGTTCCTCCAAATCCCATGCAATCATCCATCACTACATAATTTAACCAGACCCAGAATTTAAATCATATCTTTGCTATGAGCAAGAATTCCTGAGTATAAATCAACAAACATATGTCAGGTTTCTATACATTAAATATCATCAATAGAAGAAGAGCTGGACTGCTAGGTTGTGGAGGGAGGTACAGCTACTTCAGGGCATATTATTATTACTAATTATTTTACCTGGAGCCTGTAATTACCCAGCACAGAACTGTGCACATGTGTTACTCAGGAAACATCTTTGAGTTGATTGACTTGAAAGAATTACCTGAATGACTTTGTAATAGTTTGCCCTCTCTGGATTTATTTCTGCACATGATACAAGACACTTTCAAAATTGAAATTAAGTCAGATATAGGAATCTGAAGATCTGAGTTGAAATCCTAGGTGTGTGATTTACCTACTGTATGCTCTTGAAGGACTTATTTAATGTATGCTCAGTCCTGGTCAGCAAGGCCTCCTTCCCGTTGCTGGGAGAATTAAATGAGCCACATGACACCGAAGTGCTTCTACAAGGTGCTTGGCATTTATTGTAAACTTCTTAGACACTTGTGGACCCTTCTCACTACAATATTCTGTAACTCAGTTCCACTTAGAATTTGAACTCGCGAGAAACAAATAGTTTTATTTTTCTCTTTCTCTTCTGTAAGAACTACATGACATTTTCTAACTGTTGATTTACTTACTTTTAGATGAAGACACAGAGATATATTTTCTTTTTGGAAGATGGAATGGAGAAAGTTTCATTTCTCTTTCCTTTCTGAGAACTCATTTATCTTTCAAATGGTTACACAGTTCTACCTGTTGATGCTGTTTCTGGATGGAGCCTGAGAGCTGGGTGGTCCTTGCAAAGACCTGGCAAAGGAGTGTTTGTTTCTACCCCTATTGGCTTTAATGCTTTTTTTTTTAAAGATTTATTTTATTTATTTATTTATTTATTTATTTATTTATTTTATTTTTTTAAAGATTTATTTATTTATACATACAAGCTGGGGTACAGGCTAGAGGTGTGGGGTGGCGAGAGGGTTCACCAGAGACAGAGTGGGGAGCAGAACAAGCAGATCGATGGAAATACACTGCTGAGGGGAGCAGCAGGTGAGGCAGGAGAGGTCTGCCATGCCATGTGGTATTCTCCCCAGCCGGGTGTCGAACTCGGTCACTCTGCCGACAGCTCCACAGCGCAGCGCTTAACCGCTGCGCCACCAGGGAGGCCCTAGCTTTAATGCTTTAAATAACCTTTTATTATACTCATGCGCCAATGTCCTTCTCACAACAGTGCTATGAGGTGAGAAAACTTGTAGGATTTCTCTTTTTGAAATGAAGACATTAAAGGCTTGGGAACTTAAGAGATTTTTCTAAATTCATATGATGAATTATAGACAAATAAAAAAGTAATATGTATCTTCCAATGACCCTATGGACATACCACTAGAAGAAATGGGAAAAATACTTTCAATGTAATCTCAATATTGGCATCCAAAAGTTTAAAATTCGATGGTCTTTTCAAATTAATTGAACCTTGTTTTACATATAGAAATATGTAAAGTTATATTTGTGTGCAAATATAGATTTATATGTATGTCTAGGTCTGGATTAATATGAACTACAGAATGCTATATTCATGCTAAATTATTCATATGGTCCTTTTTAAAAACAACAAAGGTCAGGTAGAGAGGTAAGAATAGAGTTAGACTCATCACTAAGATGCAGCAGTGTACACTGAAAAAGAAATCATACTTTGTTCTGCCTCTACTTTTTTACAGGTAATACATAACAACCTTAAGTATTCTCTAAAACTCAGCTTTCTCACTTAGAAAATTGGGATGATGGCGCGGCAGACCTCTCCTGCCTTGCCCGCTGCTCCCCTCAGCAGTGTATTTCCGTTGATCTGCGTGTGCTGCTCCCCACTCTGTCTCTGGTGAACCCTCTTGCCGCCCCACGCCTCTGGCATGTACCCCAGCTTGTATGCATAAATAAATAAATCTTTAAAAAAGAAAGAAAATTGGGATGACACTGAAAGGACTCAGGGAGGTAAACGTGCAAAGTGTCTCACAAAATGTGAGCATATAGTAGATGCTAGATCAAATGCTAGTTCTGCCCTTCTCAAGTTTGACTTTTTAAATGAGGAAGCATGGCACACTCACAAAGAAGAGCGAAGAATGAAAATGAAGAGTTTGATAAATTATTACTGAACGAGCCAATACGGTTAAGAAACAGAACCCCGGCAGACGCTGGAAACATTTTGTACACCGTCTCTGAGATATTAGTCTTCCCTTCTCCTCAGCTGTGACTTCTATCCTGAATTCTCACACTTGAGAGTAAACGTCTCTCTGATTTTGAACTTTTTAGACTGTAAACATACAGTATATATTATTTTGTGTCTTGCTCCTTTCACTCAGTAAGAGTAAACAGCAACATGTTGTGTGCTGCTACGTTTCATTTATTTTCATTGCTGTGTAATATTCTGTACACATCATCCACCATTAATTCATCTAGTTTTACGTTGAAGGACTTATGGTTGCTTACAGTTTGAGGTTATCGTGAACATGCTGCTATAAACCTTCCCCATACTTGACTGTTCCTGAACATAAGTACTTTCGGTTGTGGCTACAGGCATAGCATGCATCACTGTGCTTCGTAGATACTGTGTTTTTTATAAATTGAAGGTTAGTGGCAACCCTGCATTGAGCAAGTCTATCAGTACCGTATTCCAATAGCAGATGCTCATTTTTGGCTCTCTGTCACATTTTGGTAATTCTAGCAATAGTTCAAACTTTTTCACTTGATATATTGTGGTGATCTCAGATCAGTACTTTTTGATATTGTTGTAAGTTTTTGGAGAACCATGAACCAAGTCTATTTAAGAAGGCAAATTTTACTTATAAATGTTTTATGTGTTCTTATTGCTACGCCAACCAGCTGTTTTCCCCATCTTTCTCCTATCTCCTGAAACACAACAATATTGAAGTTAGGTCAAGGAATGACCCTACAATGGCCTCTAACTGTTCAAGTGAAAGGATGAGTCAGACTTTTTTCCACTTTAAATCAAAAGCTAAAAATGATTATATTTAGTGAGGAAGAGCCTGTCAAAAGCTAAGACAGGTCAAAAGCTAGGGCTCTTATGCTAGTTAGCCATGCTGTGAATACAAAGGAAAAATTCTTGAAGGAAATTAAAAATGCTTTTTCAGTGAACACGCAAATGATAAGAAAGCAAAACATCCTGATTTCTGACATGGAGACTGTTCTAGTGGTCTAAATAGATCACACCAGTCATAACACTCCCTTAAGCCAAAACCTAATCCAGAGTAACTCTCAATTTAATAAAGATTGAGAGAGGTGAGAAAACTGCAGAAGAAAAGTTTGAAACTAGCAGAGTTTTATTGAGGATTAAGTTAAGAAGCCATCTTTGTAACATAAAGGTTCCAGGTGAAGTAGTGTGTGCTGATGGAGAAGCTACAAGTTGTCCAGAAGGCCTAGCTAAGATGATTGGTGGTGACTACATGAAAGGACATATTGTCAATGTAGCCTAAACAGCTATCTATTGGAAGATGCCATCTAAGACTTGGGCAGTTAAAGAGAAGTCAATGCCTATCTTTAACACTTCAAAGAAAAGGCTCATTATCTTGTTAGATGCTAATGCAACTGGTGACTTTGAAGCCAAGTCAGTGCTCATTTACCATTTAGAAAAGTCCAGGGCCCTTAAGAATTATGCTATATTTACTATGCTCTGTAAATGGAACAACAAAGCCCAGATGATAGCTTATCTGTTTACAGTTTAGTCAATAGTTTAATCCCACTATTGAGAAAGGCTGGACAAAACAACAACAACAACAAAACAGTCCTTGCAAAAGATTACTCTCACTCATAAGGGACTGGTTACCCAAGAGCACTGAGGAGATTGTTAAGGAGATTAAAGTTATTTTCATTCCTGCTGACACATCTATTCTGCAGCACACAGACCAAGGAGTAGTTTAGACTTCCAAGTGTTATTTAAGAAATACATTTTGTAAAGCTATAGCTTCCATAGAGTGAGATGGTGGCTGATGGATCTGGGCAAATCAGTTGAATACACCGAGGGAAGGATTTGCCATTCTATGGATAGGTGACATTAGGACATTTGTGCTTAATGGGAGGACAATACATCAGCATTAACAGGAGTTTGGAAGCAGGTGATTCCTCCCACCTTCATGCATGACTTAGTGGGAGGAGTCACTGCAGATATGGTAGGGATAGCAAATGAACTAGATTGAGAAGTGGCTTGTGAAGATGGCACTGAAATGATGCAATCATATGATAAAACTTGAGTGGATAAGGAACTGCTTCTATAGATGAGCAATGAAAGTGGTATCTTCCGATGGTGTCTTCAGAGAGTAAAGATGCTCTGAGCATTGTTGAAATAGAGGTGTTGGGTAATACGTAGATTTATTTGATGAAGCAGCAGCAGGGCGGGAGAGGCATGACTCTGATTTTGAAAGAAGTTACACTGTGGGTAAAAGGCTATCAAAGAGCATCACAGCATACAAAGAAATTTTCCTGAAAGGAAGAGTCCATTGATACAACAATTTCATTTGTCTTATTTTAAGAAATTAGCAGTCAAACTTCAGCAACTACCACTTCAGCCAGTCAGCAGCCACCAACATCAACATAAGGACCTTCCACCAACAAAAGGATTTGAATGATGATGGTTAACATTTTTTAGAAATAAAATATTTTTAATTAAAACATGAGCATTATGTTTTTAGACATAAAGCTATCACATGCTTAATATACTAAAGTATAAACATAACAGATGCACTGGGAAACCAAAAATCCACATGACTAATTCCATTGTGATATTCCCTTTATTGCTTGTGGTCTGGAACCAAACACATATTCTCTCCAAGATATGCCTGCATATGTAGGTCTAGCACACCTATTTCCAACCATGGTACATAATACATGAAACTGTTTTCCCAAGTAGTTAATAAGATACCCTGTCCCAAGCGATTTACAAAAATTCATTGTTCCACTTTTTAACCAACACTTGCTACTTTCGATCTTTTAAACTTGAGCCTTGCTGGTAGGTTTGTGGTATTCTCACATGGCGATTTCATTTTGTATTTCCTGAGGACTAATGAAGGTGAGCATCCTTTCACAGGTTGATCAATATGATCTGAGTGTTTTTGTCCCCCTAAAATGTAATCATTAGAACTCTAATCCCCATTGTGATGGTATTCGGAGGTGGGAGGTACATTTGGGAGGTGATTAAGTTTAGAGGACATCTTGATCGGAGACATTCATGATGGGATGAGTGTCCTTATAAGAAACTATAGCTCATCTCTCCGTCATGTGAGGACACAGTGAGAAGGCGGTTGTCTGCAAGCCAGGAAGGAAGTGCTCACCAGAAATGAAACTGACTAGCACCTGGATCTTGGACTTCACAGCCTCTGGAACTGTGAGAAGTAAATGTCTATTTTTGATGCCACCCAGTCCGTGATATTTTAGTACACAAACTAACACTTGGAAATCCTCTTGCAATGTGCTTATCTGAGATTTCTTATTCATTTTCCTCTTCAATTGTGTTTTCTTATTAATGATTTATCGGTCATCCTTTATGTATACTGGGTAAAAGCTTTTGTCTGTTTATTTATGTTTTGCTGATATATGATCTCATCCTGTGACTTGACTTTTAACTCTCTTAAAGATACCTTGTGTTGAACTGAAGTTCATATTTTAATGAAGTCCAAGATCACTGTTTCCCTTTGTGGTTAGTGCTTTTTGTGATTCAAAACAACATTTAATACCTAGTATCATAAAGATGTGATCCATAGTATCTTTTAGAAGGATTATTGTTTTGTTTTTAGATATATGGTCCACCTGGAATTGATTTCTGTGTATGATATGAATTAGGGTCTAGCGAGTCTGCTTAAAGTGGTCATAGCAAAATACTACAGATGGGGAGACTGAAACAAGTGAAATGTGTTTCTCACATTTCTGGAGGCTAGAAGTTAGAAGCCAAAGTGTGCGCAGGGTTGGTTTCTGCTGAGTTCTGTCTCTTTGGCTTGCAGATGGCTCTCTTCTCCCTTTGTCTTAATGTGTTCCTGCTTGGTATATGTCTTATAAGAGCACCAGTCACAATGTAAAGCACCCCACCCCCCGCAACCATTTTAAATTCAATTACCTCTTTAAAGACCGTATTTTGAAATGCAGTCATATACTGAGATACTGGGGGAAGGGAGAGCTAGGATTCAATATAAGAATTTGTGGGGTAACACAATTTACCCCATAACTTAGTATGAAATCTTTGTCATATAGATGTCCTACTGTCCTCATACATTCATTGAAAAATGTTTTTCTTTACTTTGGCACCACATTTACCAGAAATTAAGTGTTACATAGATCATAATAAGCATTTATATTATATACATCATAATAAGTATTATATAATCAGAATTTAAGCATTATATGCATGTGAATGTTTCACCATGATCTCTTCTGTTAGTTTCTTCCTAATTCTCATGTCAACAATACTGTTTTAAGTACTGTAAGTTTATTATATCTTTTAATTTTCATATGAATTTGGCCCTTTTAATTTTCATATGAATTTGTTAGGTCCCCTTTCATCAGAAAACTTCTATTTTATTGGAATGGAATTGACTTTATAGATCAATTCACCAACTTGGGAATAATGTACTTTACAATATTGAATCTTTCAATATACTTGCTTGGCATAAACCTCCAATATTTGTCTTTTCTAACTTATTTGAACAATATTTCATAGTTTCTGTCTAGAGGTCTTACACATACTTCATTTTATTTATTCTAGGTCTTAGAATTTTTATGATGAAAATTTGTAATCTTGCAAAATACTATTTTTAGTATGTGTTGGTGAATATACATGGAATTCATATATAATTTTGTTTTTTTTTCTTCTGACCTCTTTATCAAACTTACTGGACTCACTTATTAATCAACAACTTTAAATTTCTTTGGATTTTCTTCAGATATAATCAGAGTTCTGTATTTGAAATGACTGTTAGATCTCTTTTTTACTAATCCATTTAATATTTATTTCTTGTCCTTGACTTGAATTGGCAGAAACTCCCACATATTGTTGAATGAAGTGGGGAGAACAGCATCTTTTGTCTCATGCCAATCTCAAATGAAATGAAATTGAGCAATGTTCTTCACCAGATTAAGAGAATTCTCTTCTATTCCTGGTTGGCATAGAGACTTGATAATATTTTTTCTGTGTTAGATTTTATCATCTTCTGTATTTATTGAAATAACTATAAAATTTTTTGTTCTTTCTGTTATTGTGATAACTCAGAATGGTTGATTTGCAAATCAATCACTTTTTTTTAAACCAATCTTTCAGTCTTGGAATAAATAAAGTTGGTTGAGGGCAATTACCCTTTTTTATGGTGCCAGATTTTTTCTGTTATTCTTTTATTTATAATTTTTAAAGCTACATTTATGAGAAAGTTGGGCCTGTAATTTTCCTTTCTACTCATTTTTGTTTCTTGTCAGATTTTGGAATCCAAGTTATGCTGGCTTCATGTAAAACAGGTTGCAGAACATTTAATCTATTTTTTTTTTGTAGTCCATGAAAGAATTAAGCAAGATTGGTGGTTCTTTATCCTTAAATTTGTGACAGAATTAACTGGTAAAACCAGCTGGGTTTGGAGTTTTCTTTGTGAGAAGATTTATAATTACAGTTTCAATTTCTCTAATAATTATAGGATTCTACATTTCTATTGTTAGTGGTATTTTTCTATTGTTTGTCCATTTCATATAAATTTTCAAATGTATTGTTATTAGTATTACTATCATTTCCTACTATGATATTTGTAACATATGTGTATTGTCCACATTTTAAAAATCATAGTGGTTTTTGTGATGATTTCTTTTTTTCCCTCCTGCTACATGTTTATCTTGATCCATTTCACCTGGGATTCATTAATTTTTTAATCTACCCAAGAAGTTTTATGTTGTTTTACCTTTTTAATTATATACTTGTATTTTAATTCATTGATTTCTGCATGTATCTGTATTTTTTCCATTATCCTTCCTTTTGGGCTAAATTGGCTTTTCAAAATTCTTGTGATGGGCTCATTAACTTTCTATTTTTCTATAAAATTTCCTCTGTATCTTACATTATTTGGTATATAGTTCTATTCTTAAATTTCATTTCAAGTCATTTTCTAGATGCCCTGGGCTTTTTTTCCCCCTGTGAATTATATATTTTTAGAAGGATATTTTAAACTTCCATATGTGAATTTTATACTTACTCATGTCATTGATTCTTAGCTGAATTGCATTGTGGTCAGAAAGCTTATCCTTTGTGATTCAACCTTATGATATGAGTAGAGTTCTGCTTAACATATGTGTGAAGTCAAATTTTGTTAAATATTCTCTGACTACATGTATATTCCATGCTTATTAAATCATTTTTACTAATCCTATTGTTCAAATCTTTTATAGCCTTACTGCTCTTGTTCAGTGTGGCTATGTGATGCATATTAGTGGCATATTAGAATCTCTCAATATTAAGGATTTGATGATTTTTCTCCTTGTATTTCTGTTAATCCTTTCTTTAGTCATTTAAAAATTATAAGGTGCCCTTCCATGTAGAATTGACATATCTTTCCGATAGAAAATTGGTTCTCAGATGCTCTGTCTTTAATCTTTCTGTATTTTGACATTTTAGATGCGATCTCTTGCAATTAGCACATAGATTTTTATTTTCCCTAGTCTGAAAAATCTTTCAGACTTTTGTTAGAACTATTTAGTCAATTTAAAAGTACATGCACAATTTAAGTCTGCCATTTTATTACTTGTTTACTATTTCTATGCCTATTATAAATTCATTTTCCTTGCCTTCTTTTAGAGTAATTTTTTTATCATTCCATTTGTTTATATTTTTAGAAGGTTTATGTTCTTTTATCCTTCTTTTTGGTATTAGTCTAGAGATTATGACAGAAATATTTGACTATTACTAATATTAATCAATAGTTTCTCTCTCTTTATGCAACACAGCAACATCAAGCCCTTTGATACCCTTTATCCTGAGCAGGATTCAGATGTAATATCATGTGTATGTATAAATGACTTGGCACTACTGGAGATGTTGCTCCTTTATGCAAATAATAGACCTGTAGTACTACCAGCACCTGGTATGGGACATGATTCTAAAGGCAAACCTTTATAAATTTAGGATTAACAGTCCATTGACATAGAGGGGTTCTTTAAAATGGCACATCTTTCTATTAAGAAATCAGAAATACTTCAGGTAACGAGATACATGAATTTCACAACATTCAACCACCCCTGACCTCTGCCTCCCTCTTGCCTCTCTGCTGTGGAGAACATTCAACTGTTAAATGAGATAAACAGGGGCCTCCCTGGTGGCGCAGCGGTTGTGCGCTGCGCTGTGGAGCTGTCAGCAGCGCGCACGATGCGAGTTCGAGTTCGACGCCCAGCCGGGGAGAATCCCACATGGCGCGGCAGACCTCTCCTGCCTCTCCTGCCTCGCCCGCTGCTCCCCTCAGCAGTGTATTTCTGATCTGCCTGTTCTGCTCCCTGCCCTGTCTCTGGTGAACCCTCTCGCGACCCTGTACCTCTGGCCTGTTCCCCAGCTTGTATAAATAATAAAATCTTTTTTTTTAAAAAAAGAGATAAACAGAGGGACAGTCTTCGAAACGTGGAAATAGAGACTTCCGAGTGGAAGCACTGCCTACTCCATTCTCTCAGTGGGTGGGGAGCCTGTTCACATGCCACCCTGGGTGAGGGTTATGGGGGAGAGTTTTGGCTCATCAACACTGATATGTTAAGAATGAAGGAGGCACTTTCTGTTCCTTTCAAAGCAGGAGCCACCATAGACCTTTTGGATGAATAAGGGAGAGAGTTTGCAGATCAGATGTGGGGCTAGACCGGAATGTGGTAGATTCTGGGGCCTCATCTGCACACAGAGGTCATTCACAACAGGAGCTGGAAAGTGTTTAGGGGTTTGGGGCATGGATGTCATACACTGGGTCCACCCCCATTCTCTGGCAGGACAAGGAGATTCCGTGCTTTCCAGAAAGTGAACAAATCCTGATCTAAAAGAAAGGGACCAGGGTTAAGTTGGTTCACACTTTTTGTTTTAAAGATTAATTTATGCATACATGAGATGGAGTGTAGGCCAGAGGTGTGGGGGTGGGGGTGAGAGGACTCACCAGAGACAGAGTGGGGAGCAGAACAGGCAGACTGACTGAGGTACACTGCTGAGCGGAGCAGCGGGCAAGACAGGAGAGGTCTGCTCCATGTGGGAAGCTCCCTGGCTGGGGGAGCATTCTATTCTGCTGCAGTGGCTGCTTCATAATGCTGAGACTTAACCCCTTGCACTAGCAGTGAGGCCCTGGTTCACACTTCCAAAGTCTGCAGGGTGTCAATAAGTTCCCTCCCCCTCCATCCTGCACCATCTAACCCATAGGCAGAGGACACAGCCTTAACTTGAGCCACCCAGGGCTGAGTTTGAGGCTGGCTTCCTTAAGAGAGCTCCTCCTACCCTCCCCAAGCTTCAAATGCATCCCTTAGTGTAGCAAAAAGAACAGTGTGCAGGCAGTGCCACCCAGCACCCCCACCGCTGGCACCAGCCGGGTGGGTGTCTGCTTGACCCATTCAGCCAGACATCACAGGGGAGCAATCTTAGCCTGGCAATTTCCTCAACCCTCTGATCTTTTGGATTTTTTCTATTATCATCTCCTTAAATAGCAACAACAAAGGTTTCCCCTCAGCAATAGAGACTCTGGGTCTTGCTGGCGCCTGCTCCCCACATCAGCTGATTCAGCAATTGGCCTGGGGTCCTCCCCGCCCTTGTCCTGCATTCTCTAGCAGCTGGCTGAGACCCCACTAGCTCCAACTGCTGCATGTTTCACCTGGGACACCTCACAATCCCACTCAGTATAAGAGGCACAATGAAGGCCCAAAATAAAGAATGGGAGGTGTAACTGGAGAGCGAGTAGAGTCCAGGATTGTTTCTTTATGACAACTCCAAAAGCAGATGGATTGTGTATTGACTAGAAACACCCACAGAAGTAAAAACGTGGGTCCAATGTCCAATTTGTTTACACTTGCTTCTTGCTCTAAATAGTGGAATGTATGTGAAAAATAAATTCACCTAATCAATGACTACTGTTTCTATTGATTGAAATATAGTGATTCATATAACTATTATCTTAATGACTTCTAAGCAACAGAACTTCAAAATAAAGGCGCTTTCTCCAACTTCAATGTGGTTTCTATATTTAGTAAAGGATTATTTTTAGACTATTGACTCTATTCTAGATGTTGTGCAATATTCAGCAGACAGAAAGATGAATCAAGAAGGGTCCCTTACATAAGGTCGAGCTTACATTTGAAGGCTGCAGCTATACCTTGTTTAGTACAGGACAGATGAGACTAAACCTCCAGGAAGGTTTCTTATCTCTGACAGGTCAAGTCAGAGTGATGAATAGCAGGAACTGGTGGGGGTGGGAGAGGGATTTCTGTCCCTTGCCTCGGGGCATGTTGTGGCCAGGAAATTCTGTAAGACCAGGGCTACATTATGGGGAAGTGAGATCAAAGAAGATGGCACCTGAGATGGCTTAAGGAGGTAAGGTCTCACCTAGTAGGAACAGGGAGGAACTGAAGGACCACAGGCAGGAGCACTGCACTGTGGCTATTTTCTCTAGAAAGGCCTCTGGTATGACGTAAATGATGGGTTTGAGGGATGTATTGAATAACTGGAATTCAGAGACCAGTTTTTAAGTCTGTTGCCAGAATCCAGGCATTAGTCGATGGGGCCCTGAACTGGGGAATTGTGTGGCGACCATGGGGTGTAAGGGTGATGCTGTTATCTCGCCCGAGCTTGCTCCAGTAGACACCATCCAAACAAATGCAGAACAGAGAATACACAGCAGGTTTTTTTCCCCTTTAAAAAGTTATAAACAGCTGAAATAGGGGTGGATAATAAAGTATGACATTATAATACCCATTGTGGAGAACCGATTTCAGAACACGGGGGAGGGACTATGTTATGCTGGCACAATGACAGAAAGAACACAGCTTTAGGTGATGAAATTACACTTATTAAACAGAGACACTATTTTAGGCACCACATTCCACTTGACAGAGAGCCAAAAACAGATGGTGCAATGCAATTTACTGGACTACAGTTCTCCAAAACTGTGTCTTAACTTGGAATCCTTCAATTTGCCAAATGCCAACAACTCATCTTGCCTATTCCACTGCATATTAATTTGTATCCACTTCAGTTGTTTAGGATTTTAATTATAGAAGAAATACAAAAATATGGTAACAAATTTGAAAGAAATCACACATTAGGGAAAAGTATAAATTAAAAAGTAAATGTTTCCTTTTCCTAACCTACTTCTCCTTCTATTCTGTAGCTATAACTACAGTTAACAATCTCTTGTGCATTCTTTTCACATTTTCATGGCTACAAAACATTCATATAGATACAAGTTAAGTGGACATCCTTATACATCTGTGCTTTGATGTATGGAAATGAACTAATTCTCAGAAGTAGAATTATTGTATCTAAGATTGGTTTCATGCATTCTTAATAGTTTTCACAAAATTGTTCTCCAAATATGTTGCACAAATTCCTCTCCTAGCCACAAGCTACTTTATTTATTCATGCCATTTTATTAGCTATGCAGTGGTGGTACTTCACTGTGATTTAATTTGCATGTCCCTAATGACTAATGTGTTGTGCATCTTTTCATGTATTTATATACCATCCATATGGCTTCTTGGTGAAGTGGCTGTTCAGATCCTTGGCTTTTTGTTATTGGGTTGTTGGCTTTCTTATTGGGTTCTGGCAGTTCTTTATATATCCTGGGTGCAATTCCTATGTCATATGTTTTGCCAATAGTGTCTTCCAGTCTGTGGTTTCTGTTGTCATTTTCTGCGTGTGTTGGAGCAGGCAGAAATTTTAAATTTTTGATTTTATCAATTTGTTTTTAATGGATTATGTTTTATTTATTTATTTTTTGGTATTCTAAGAAATTTCACCTAACTGAATGTCACAATGATTATTTTCAATGTCTTTTTCTTTAAACTTCATAGGTATGAGTTTTACCTTTACATCAGTGGCACATAATTTTAGCATACAATGCAAAATAGTGAAGTATGTGTGAAAATCATTAGTGTGTAGGTGAGTGTGTATGTGTTTTGTTTTAATTTAGACATTCAGTTGTTCCAGGATCATTTTTTAGAGTTGTCTAAATTTTTCTCTTTAAAAACCATTCACCATATATTTACATATGTCTCTGTTTCTAGATTCTATTGTTATATTTTTTTGTTCTTTGTATCTATCATTTTACTAATACCATCTTGAATTATGAAGTTTTTCAGGAAGTTTTTTTTTTGGGGGGTTCCTTGATAATCCTACATGTTGACTGTGCAGCTTAGTTTTTGTTATAAAAATTTTAAACACTACAAACATCAGCAGATCTTCCAAGTAAGGTGTTGGCAAACTTTCTCTGTAAAAGGCTAGATATTAAATTTTTCAGGCTTTGTGAGTCATACAATGTCTATCTCAGCAACCCAACTCTGCAATTGTAGTGTAAAAGCAGAAATAGTGTCTAAATAAATAAACATGGCTTGTGTTCTAACATAACTTTATGTATGGAAGTTGAAATTTGCATTTCATATAATTTTCACATGCCAGAAAATATTACTCTTTTTCCATTTTTTCCAACCATGGAAAGAGAAAATCCATTCCTAGATCATAGATAAAAAGCAGTTAACCAGACTGGCATGATGGGGCAATTTGCTGAACCCCCAGTCCAAACCCATTTAACAATTGTCAATAATTTTGACGTGTTTTATATATAAGTAATTTGAATGTAAGATACAATAGCTTTTCAACTCTAAATATTTCAACATCTCTTAAGAATAATAATAGTCTGGGGCCTCCCTGGTGGTACAGCAGTTAAGCGCTGCACTGTGGAGCTGTTGGCAGTGGCGACGTGAGTTTGACGCCCGGCTGGGGAGATTCCCATATGGCACAGCAGACCTCTCCTCCCTCGCCCGCTGCTCCCCTCAGCAGTGTATTTCAGTAGATCTGCCTGTTCTGCTCCCCACTCTGTCTCTGGTGAACCCTCTTGCCACCCCACGCCTCTGGCCTGTACCCCAGCTTGTATGCAAAAATAAATAAATCTTTAAAAAAAAGAGTAAGAATAGTCTTCCACCTAACCATTACCATACCTGAAGAAATTAATAGTAATTCTTGACTATTACCTGATTTCGTGATCATATTCAAATATGCTCATGGTCTCCGAAATGCCTTTTAGCATCCATTCAAAATTTACTCATTACGTCAATTTTTATGAACTTCTAGTTTCTTTTAATCTAGAACAGTCTGGGCTTTTCCCCCATGATCTTTACTTTTGAAAAGTCTGGGCTAGTTTCTTTGCATATTGTTCAACATTTGTAGATTTTTCCCTTTGAAATATTTAATGCCCCCTCCCATTCTTCACATTTTCTGTGATCAAAAAGTTAGATCTATATGATCATTTTAGATTCAGAATAAACTTTTGATAGAGCCCTCCCTGGTGGCACAAGGAGTTACGTCTTGGCAGTATGGAGCTGTCGCCAGCCACTGCAGCACAAATTCAATCTCCGGCCAAGAAGCTGATCCACATGGCGCAGCAAACCTCTCCTGTCTCGCCTGCTGCTCCCCTCAGCAGTGTGTTTCAGTAGATCCACCTGTTCTGCTCCCCACTCTGTCTCTGGTGAACCCTCTCACACAACCACTCCCCTCCTCTGCCCCCTGCCCTGTGCCTCTGGCCAAGACTAACCTTTTGTATGCATGAGTGAATAGAATAAATCTTGGGGGGAAAAGAATGCTTCATAGGTGATGCTGGGCACTTCACATTTCATCTAATTAGGAAGCACATAACACCTGGTTGTCCCCAGCAGGTGACAGCAGATTCTCCATCAGGAAGATATATTGTCCTTTTACAGTCAGTAAGTATTCTCTGCAAGGGCTGTTTGGCACCTTGCAAATATCCTATTTCCCACTCACTTTTCTTCTAATGGCTTAAGGATTCATTGAAACTCATCTGAATCAATATTTTAAAGAATTATTTATTTTTTAATTGCTCTAAGTTGAAGAGCTTTTTCTCTTAAAAACTTTTATTGAACATTGCATTAGAACATTATATAAATTTTAGGTGTGCCTCATTATAAATTAACATCTATAAATAATACATTAAGTTCACCACTGAAAATCTAATTCTATTTTCACCATACAGCTGACCTCTTTTACTCGATTTGCTCGTCCCCCTCCTCCTCCTTTTCTGGTAACCACTTAGAGTCTTAATGTTTATTTTTGTTTTTTATGTAGTTCATTTAGGGGTTTGTTTCTATGCTGCATGAGTGAAATCAGACAGTGTTTGTCTTTCTCCATCTAACTTATTTCACTAAGCGTAATCTTAGCCCTTCTGGGTTCATTCATGTTGTTGCAAATGGCAGGATTTTATCTTTTTTATAGCTGAGTAGTATTCTACTGTGTATGTTTACCATATCTTCTTTAGCCAATCATTTGCTACTGGGCATGTAGGTTGTTCCAGCTTTTGGATAGGTAAATAATCTTGCAATGTACATGGGGTTCATATAGCTCTTTAGCGTTTTTGTATTCTTCGGGTAAATACTCACAAGTCAATTGTATGGAATTTATAGTTTTATTCTTCTGAGAAATCTCCACACTGCTTTCCATAATGGCTGCACTGATTTACATTCCCAACAATAGTGCACGCAAGTGTACACTATAAGGGAATAATTTACCTTGATGATTCTTAAAGGAATCATCACTGCCTGGTAGAAACTATTCCTAACATAGGCTCATGTGGGGCAATTATCCTGGTTTTACTTACTGTGGATATCCATGCAGGGACTCGAAGGGGTAGAAGGCAAGAGAATGAGAAGCTAGCCCCATGGATTGGGCTTATAAAAATATCAAATCATTCATAAACACTCTCCAGCTTCCTTTTGCTGTCACCATGACAACACAAGCGAGCCTGGCTAAAACCTTCCCACTTCATTAAGTCTTCCTATGCTTATACTCCCAGTTCCATTGAGAGGAATATCCTTGACGTTTATTATAGTCAAATTAAATATAAATGTCAGGGGAACCACAGGGGGGGGCGTGTATCAAGATGTAGTCTGTGAACCTCATGTTTCTCCAGGCCTCATCGTCTTTTTTCTTCTTTATTTAAAAATACCAAGGTTATTGTTTGCGCTAATAGTTAATGCCTTCTTATTTTATTTACTTTGAAAATTTTATTTATTGATGCACACAAGAGCTGGATGTAGTCGAGAGGTGTGGAGGGTGAGAGGATTCACCAGAGACAGAGTGGGGAGCAGAACAGGCAGATTGACTGAAATACACTGCTGAGGGGAGCAGCAGGTGAGACAGGAGAGGTTTGCTGCACCATGTGGATCAGCTCCCTGGCCGGGGATCAAACTCTTGCTGCCTTGGCTGCTTATAGCTTCATAGTGCTGAGACTTAATTGCTTGTACCACCAGGGAGGCCCTGTCTTCTTATTTTAAAAGTGCTATTTTAACAACTTCATGTGGTATTATTCTTTATTTGTTGGAGGGCATTTATAAAAGGAGAGAAAATAAGTACCTTTCTGGAGAAATGAAACATCAATTATAGATCAAGTCTGCCTAGGGGACTTGTGTTTTAATGACAGGATGGAATTGACCCCACTTTTCCCTTTGTGTCCTGCTAAAGATAGCCCAAATTTCAGCCCCAGACATTATATATACAACAAACACAAAACTCAGAAAGGTGGAGGGTGAATGGCAGCCTACTAGGTACCAGAGGACTGTGGAAGATCTTGTTTTTGAGGGCCTCGGGTTTTATTTTTGTCTCATAGATGCTGCACTACCTTCTAGAGAGGCCAGTAGCCAATCACACCAGTGAGCAGAGACAAGAAAAACCCCATAAAGCCTTCTCGCTGCAGTGATTGGGCAGGGAAGAGGCAACTATCATAGATTGAGAGTTTAAATCAAAAGCTCCAACCAAACACTCATGTAAGCTCCCCACCCCTAAGAAATCCCCAGAAGTAATGAGATACTCTGACCCCGAATTCTGATACTGTACTATTGTTATATAAAATGGGAGAAAGAGGAATGGAGAAAGATAGCTCTCCTTGGTATGTTGGCAATTTCCTCTGATTCTTACTATTTTAAAATGAAAAGGTAAATGAAAAAGGTCACTGTAGGATATTTTTCCCTTTTCATCTGAGTGTGAGTACTGCTGTCACTGTGATGTGCATTGACTGGATTCCATATTAGTGGAAAAGCAATTAGAACAAACAGTTGCTGATTCTTTCATTCTGGTACCGTATCCCTAAATTGTACATTTGGAAGGTGTGTCGTTTAGAACTAGGTAAGTTCCCTTTTAAATGGAAGATCCAAAGGAACTGTTCTATGTTTATGAGTGAAAACATTCAAACAGGAAAGAGATGAGGAACAAAGACAGGAAGACTGGGGGAGCACTTTTATAACAAAACTCTACTCCATTCAATAAAAAGTAATCATGTTTCCCTTTCTTTAATTATTCATTCAATATAAGTCAATACAAATTTTGCTTCCAAACAAGGACCGCTGCAGGAGCATTAATGAAGGGGGACACTGCTTTCACCCTACAGAAAATATTTTCTTAGCACCTACTCACTAATCTAAAATGGGATGCAGGCTTCCCTGGTGGCGCAAAGGGTTAAGTGTCAGCACTATGAGGCTATCTGCAGCCACTGCAGCACGAGTTCGATCCCTGGCCAGGGAGATTCCCACATGGCGTAGCAGACTCTCCTGTCTCGCCTGCTGTTCCCCTCAGCAGTGTACCTCAGTCAATCTGCCTGTTCTGCTCCCCACTCTGTCTCTGGTGAATCCTCTCACCAACCCACACCTCTGACCTACACTCCAGATCTTGTATGCATAAATAAATAATCTTAAAAAAAATAAATTGGATGCACTGGTGACAAAGGGAGGTCAGATCTCTATCCTAAGCAGACCAATGAAGTACTCACACCTGGGTTGCTGCCTAGAACCTTTGAGAAGAAAGATAACGCAACCATGTTGGCTGGAATTCAGAGTTTCTAGCCCGAAGCAGAACTGAAGAAAACAGCCACAAATAATCAAGAAGGCTGTGTGGACAGTGGCTTACAATTGTCTTTCCAAATAGAACCAAGGAAAGTGGCAAGTAATTGTTCATATCAGGTTAATACGTTGCCTGAAGTGTTCAGTGCCCTTTCACTAGGTATGCTTGAGCAAGAGAGGGATGTTTTGTTAACACGTTGTTTGAGGGTAGTTTGCTACTACCAGTCAACATAAAAGTATAAATACGTTTCCCGCAAACAATGTGTTAAGACAATGGTTAGAAGGCTGCACCCTGGGGCAAAGCGTGACTGAAGGAGCAGCACAGCTCCTGTAACCACGCAGGTGGAGACATTCAGTTTGGCACAGGGCTCCTTGTGAGGACTCCCACAGAACCAGCCCCCCTGGACTTTTTCCATTTGGCTTAATGAAGGAGGCGGTTATATTTGACACTTAAATCAATAGAAATAATTGTTTTATCTATTTATCCATCCATCCTTCCAACTGTCATTTATCTCCCATAAATATTTATTCTCTAATTGTACGTCCTCAATACTTCTGGCAACCCTGCTCAATACACCCCTCTCCCATCCTCTTTTGCTTCTACAACTAGCACCTGTAGCTCCTCAGAAAAAGGCCAGGGGATTACTGAAGCCCTTTTGCCTTCAAGTGCAGACAGCTGTGGCTCTTGGGAATTTCACAGTTACTTGCTGGTTCAAGGAACACACTGACCCAACTGTCTTGCCTGGTGTGGAGACAAGTCTGGTGTGGAACTCATGCCCCAGAGCTTCCCAAGGTCAGGCTCAAGCTGGGACTGTCTGAATTTGCATCTTTGCTTGGTTCCTTTCCTTTGCGTTTCTCCCACTTCCTTACAGTTTCCTGTGGAAATGTTTCTTAGTAAATGGCTGGAACATGGCTCTTATTACTAAGGTCCACTTTGGCTGACCCCTGCCAGAGATAATCTTGCAATAAAAATTGAGCTATTATTTGCTCCTCAGAAATGGGTTCCTAAGGTAAGAAAAGTTGTTTAAATAGATGCAAACTCTGGAAATTCTTTCCTCAAGTTATTGTTTGGTATTAGTAGACAAGGCTTAGAGTCGACAGCCTGAGAATCCAATAGTGTTGTCTATAAAAGAAGTTTTTTCGATTGTGCAAGTATTACATTCAAGAAGAGTCATAAAGGAGTCTTAAACACATAGCTGGTTGAGAAGCAGAGCCTAACTTTTGTCCTCAACATGGGCTCACCCACAGATTGTCCAGACAGAGGCTATGGAGGCTAATACTGGGGAAACTGTCCCCTTCTTGCAGGACTCCTAAATATACGCATCTCAAAACTTGGAGTACGTAACCAGAACTTGGCAGATGAAGACTCAGTGACACACTAGACAGCCCTGTCCAGTAATACCTTCATGAAGTTACCTCCTTGTGGAATATTTGAACATTTTTTGTTGTTTGTGTTCTCCCTTCTCGTTATTGAATGGGCTCCAAGAAACTTTCAACAATCTGTCTCTCACAACTGCACCTCTCCCCACCACCACTAGGAAAATTCCCTTCATTGTAAAAGACGAGGGTGAGTTATAAAAGCAAAGCAAAGAAGCTGCACTAGACCTGATGAGGAAAGACGGACACTTGACACTCACTAAATTGCACTTTACTCCTCCAGGACTCAATTTGAAACAAAACAAGCAGGCGAGAGCCAAGGAATTTAACACTGCCATGGTGTTCTGCAACTATCCCAGGCTGGGTAGGTTCATCATCGGTTCAGGCACTTAAAAGTGAACCTTGCAGCCTGGGCATCACCCCCAGCTATTCTGTACAGGGCCTGTTCCCACTGCAGTGGGGATCCATCTACCTCTGGCACTCGTGGGAGGTGCCCACTGGGAGAGGAGGCTGGCCACCGAGTACCATCTGCTCCTGGCCAGCCCCCTACAGCCCCTCCCCAGGTTTCAAAGGGCTCCATACCTGTCTGCGTTGAACCGTCTTGCCATCGACGCCATTCTGCTGCTGTCTGCCACTCTCTGCTGCACCGGCCTCTGTGAGCTGCCCTTGTGGGCTCAGTCTCTCGGCTCAGGTGTGCCCACTTCCACATGCCCACACCCTACGCCAGGTGTCCACCATCAGGCATGTGTGCCCTGAGCCCATGCTCCCAAGTGCCTCCTGCATCAAGGCTGCAGGTGAGAGCCACTGAGACCGATGATGCAAAAGCCTGAGCATCTTCATTTACCCTACACGTGGCTATGCCTGAACCTTTGGAGGGTGTGGGTGCGAGGAAGGACATGTACGCTACTGCGGCCTAAAAATACAGGGACAGACTCCCTATAAGAGTCAGGAAGGCTTTTCTCAATAGTACCAGAGGAGGCTTATTATCCCCTCGGTCTGGAACTGGAGGTCAAAGTCACGTGAGCCAGGTGAGGTCTATTACCATGACTTAAAGAATGCAGATTGCTCTGGGGTGAGGGCAGTGAGGGCCTGAAAGCTACAAAGCATCGGTTCTTGACCAAGTCCTCTGCCCTCTCCTAATGGAAGAAGAAATCATCCTGTCCTAAGCTTCTGCCCTTTTCTTAATTGAAGACGAAATCACTGCTCCACCTTTTATGACCCACACGAATGTAGTTTGGGGGTCTCACCAAATTCTAGGCTTGTCAGTAAACATGTTTCTCTAAAATCTCATCTTTATGCTCAGAGTAAAGATGAAGTCACCTTCTCCTTGCCTGTCATGTGACATCCCTGTCCTTGATGCCCCAGGTCCCAAAATGCAGGATAAACAACCCTCATCCACTCTGTTCTTTAGAATTCACAACCATGTAAATTCTACATACGTATGGTACTAAATGGATTGCTTTGCCTTTGCTAACCCTTTAGATGCTGTTTTGATGACTCAGCAAGCCCAGGAAGAACCCAGAGAGGTTCTGGATGATTTCTCTAGTGCCCTGAGAGCACAAGACACGTTCTGGCTTTCTTTTATTCAATATCTCATGGCCATGGTGCGGCTTTAAAAACTACTTTTTGTGGTTGTTTCTTCTTCTTTTTCTTGTCTCAAGCAAAGTAGGCGTGTGCAGTTTCTGAAACCCATGCTCAGCTGGGCGTGCACAGATTGTAGAAAATTAGAACTAAAGAAAGGTAACATCCCTGGGAAGCCATTTTACAGATGCCAATAGTGTGCCAGGTACTTTATGTTGGATTTCAGAGGGGGGTCCTTGGATTCCTCTGAGAACGAATTCAGCAGACTTTCCCATTCAGCAGCACATAGCAAGTCTATTAAGTAAAAGACAAGAAAAAAGGAGACGCGTGTACAGGCACAGATGGGCAGAGAGTTGCATTTTGAAAGGAACAGGTTTATTCAGGAAAAAAAGATGACTGCAAAAACGCAGGCAGGAAGTTTTAGGAAAAGATCTACATTTTGCCAAAGTAAGGGGTATCCTTATATTGTGTTTTTTGAGGAAATTACTGTGGTATTTATTTCTTTGGGGTCAGATTGGGTTGGTTTTCTGTAACTGATAATCCTCTCTGATCTACCCCTCCATGCCCCCAGATTCCTGGAATTATCCATAGCTGGCTTGAGGCTCATTAATCATCCCTACCCTCACTTCTGGTTTTTGACCTTGTGGAAACTTCCATCCTAAATTTTTCTACTCTAAGCTTCCATCACTTTATACACACACACACACACACACACACACACACACACACACACACACACATATATACATATGTATATGTGTATATATATATAATCGTAATATAACACTTAATAGAAGGAGAAATCAGGACTTCAGGAAATAAAGAACTTGCCCAAGTTCAGGTACGTGGAGAGCAATGGAGTTGGAAATCTAACCCCATGTGCTCACAAACCAATTCAACCATAAATGGTCTACCTAACAGAAAAGTCATTGAAGGTTTTCTAAAATAAAAGCATATTTCCCCAATTCCCTCTAGCAGCTTTGACTTGAGTTCCAAGATTTATTTGTTGTCTATAAACCCCTTCTGTGGACAATCAGGATTTTGGTGAGCGCCTATCAATGCACCGGATCCTACAGAAGAAGTAAGAGAAATATAACTCTTAGGGTACAAGGCTTCTGCATGTGAAACAATGAGAGAAAAAGATAACCTATTCTCCCAGCTCTGGATTGAAAGCGACTTGTCTCCAGACAAGGAAAAGCGAGCTTATCTTTGGATCAATGTGTTTGTTACTTAAACAAAGTCAGCATTCAGTAAGAACTAGAAGGCAACATCTCCCATGCTCTGGGATTCCATGTTCTCAATTATCGTCTGAGCCACATGGCACTGATGAAGTTGCCTTTTAATATCTAACAGTGTGTGGAGACATTCCTATGCAGAATCCCAAGTGATGTCTTATTCAAGTGTTATAGAAACTTGTTTACCTTCAATTTTTTTTTAATTTGCTTTTCATTCTCAAGATTGCACCAAGCCAATGACTGACCTATTTTTGCTGCAGTGTTTGATTTGCTTTTAATTATAGCAATTACAGTGCCCTGATCACTGGCATTGTCCCCAGGATGTTGGTTTTTTCTTAATGTTATTGTTACCCAGATTACACAGCTTTGGTGACAGCGTGAAGCCTGCTAATGATCCATGGGTGGTGCTGGCGGTCTTAGAGCTGGTTAGAGGTCAGTGTAAGCCTGCTTTCAAGATCTCTCTGGCGGCTTCTGGGCTGACCTCATTGTAGAGAGATCCCCTTTGGCATGGCCCTAGGAAACTTAATGCAGTCCTGATAATGTCCTGGAAGAAGAAGAATTCTCTTAGGAGGCCCAATAGAATAAGCCATTTGAGTTCTCCAGAATAGTTTTCAAAGTGAAATGAAAATCTTTCCAGAAAGAAATGATCTCTAGATGGCTTGTTCTTCCACTTCTCTCTTCTATTCTCTTTCCCTCCTCTCCTTAAATATAATACCTCTATCAGTCAGTCAGTCAGGACTTCTAGAGCAAGTATACCATAGACTGGATGGCTGAAATAACAAACATCTATGTCTTAAAATTCTGGAGTTTGGAAAGTATAAAGTCAAGGTTGGTCCCACAGATCCACTGTCTGGTGAAGACCCTCTTTCGACTTGGCAGGCGCCATCTTCCTTTGTAACCTCAAATGGTAGTGAGCAGAGAGAGAGCGGAATGCTCTTTTTGTACTTCTAGGAAGATGAAGCCCACCAGGAGAGTTCCACCTTCATGATCTAATTACCTCCCAAATGCTCTGTTTCTAAATATGGTCCCTTTGTGGATCAGGATATCAACATTTGAATTGTGGGGAGAACAGAAACATTCATTCCACAGCTATTCCCAAATTCAAAACATCCACTGAACAACCCTCATAGGATGAACAGCAGTAATAATGATAGTATTTATGGAGACACTGTAAAATGTAAATATTAACTCCCTTCCCCTCCCTATCAGCCCCAAGAAGTAGGGACTCATCACTCTTGCTTTTCAGACAGGAACATTTCCACAGACACAGTATGACTCATCGTTCTGAGTTGCGGGACCTGGCTTTCCGTGCAGGAGTCTGCAGCTTCCCCAGTGAACTTCTTCCAGGTCTGGAAGCAAGAGGGACCCCTGCTGGTGTAAACAGGTCGGGAGGGGCTCCCTGCCCCCTTCAAGCTCAGTGGAGGCTGGGAGTCTAATGTCACGAAGCTTCACCACTCATCGGGAAACCAGCTCCAATTAATTAAATTGATAGTATAGAAAAAAGGGTGGTGATTAATGCTTTTTATTCCTCTGGTTTGATGAGATGCACATAGTCAAATCTAATTAATTTCACCTCCACAATAGTGGAGCGATGACTCAGAAGGCAAGGTGCACAATTACAGGACACTCAGAGCTCCTTATAGGAAGGCTGAGAGCAGATTCTTACCTTCCTAACTCATTTTTAAGCCCCCTCTGTATAGGGAAGCACTAATTTATTTAGAGATCTTTGCTATGCTAATTACAAATCCCTCTCACCTACTCATTAGAGTAACTCCCCCAAGGAATTCCCGCATCCTTTTAACTCTGCACTAATTACAGATCTATTCTTAAAGTACAGTGGAATGGTAAAGAATGAGGCAGACCTGGGTTAGAATCCAGATTCCTCAACTTACTGTGTAATTTTGGACAAGTTCCTTAGCCTCTTTGACCCTCGGTTTCATTACCTGTAAAATACATGTAATCATACCCTTCTATGGTCTGAGAACTATGAAGAACCAACTCTAAGCCCTCATCAGGGCCTTGGGAAGCCTGCAGTACAAATTGCTGGTATTTTTGCATTAAACTAATCTGGATTTTGATGGTTCATTAATTCCAGTTGATTTCTTTCTGATAAACACAAACATAGCAGGATTTATCTTTTCTGTTCCTTTGACTATTAGAACTTTCTGTCATGAAAAGTCCCTTCAATTCCATTGAAGTTTCTTCAGTTGTAAAATGGTGAAATAGAGTTCGGAAGTGAGAGTAGAGCTTTCTCTTTCCATCAGTACCTAGAGAGGAAAGTGTCTTCTAGTGTATAACACGAATTAGACTAGTTTCAAGGAGGTTATAAGGAATCCTGTGCCTTTATTTCCACATTTCCTATTCTTTGATGTTCAGAAAAGGAGTTTTCTTTCCTGTTAGGCTATTTTAAGGAGACAACCTTCAGCATTCACTTTGTGGCTTATTTGATCATTTATTCTACGAAACACAGGAATTTGTCAGATACCTCTGCTCACGAGCGCCTTTTGACCCAAATGAAGGCAAGGAGGTAGGGTACAGGGAATCTTCCAGGGAGACAAGGCAAACTATAAAGGGTTCAAAGATGGGAAAATCAAACCTAAGTGAGAGGATGAGGGCAAATCTAGTGGAGGAGATTCTGTTGGAGCAAGACTTGAAAATTGAGAAGGGTAGTGAGAGGAGAAAGCAAATAAATTAACATGTCAACATTATTAGGAACCAAACTTTTAATGGAAAATTTTTATAAAAGAACAAAGATGATGAGAAAAAAAGTTTACAATACTAAATTTTATCTGGAGCACCAGTATAAATTTATGTTGTTGTTTTTAAGTAATATTTTCTAGCTCTGTTCACAGAAAGGACTTAGAGGCATTGACAACCAAATCATGAACATGCATGTTATCTAGATTTCCCACATAAAGTGAACTAGGCCTCTTTTGAGAACTGTTGAGTGCAGGTTGGGCCAGGAAGAGTCTGAGATTATCACGCTGAGTCAGAAAGCAAAGTACGACATAAAGACGCAGAGTGATGTCAAAAGGCTGTGGGCATCCTGCAGGACTGGGCACCGTTTGAGCAACAAAGAGATTACAATTGACAGTAGCATCGTAGGGTTGACAAATAGCACTTTCCAGGATGGCCATGGGTGTGCATGGCGCATGTGTGTCTGTGTGAGTGTGTTCCTATGTGCCGTCTCGTTTTACTGCATGTCCTACTACTGAGACAAAGGGTCTATGTTTCTCCCTC
Source organism: Scalopus aquaticus (assembly GCA_004024925.1). NCBI lineage: Eukaryota > Metazoa > Chordata > Mammalia > Eulipotyphla > Talpidae > Scalopus > Scalopus aquaticus. The sequence goes on from PVIJ01009695.1 coordinate 29,332, forward strand.
TTTAATCCACATTGGTGCCTGTGATAACTCCAACATAGAGAGAATGACAAATGTGACACTGTCGCCCTCAGAATACTAGCACCTGATAGTCCACTGTGAGGAAATCAAAACAACTTCCACCAGGAGGGGACTGTGTGGGAAGCAACTGTGGCCACCAGCCCTTAGCCAGGACCCACAAGCAAACATGTAAGGGAGCCTTCACACTGTCCTAACTCCCATTCCTCCCATTTCCCAGCTGAGACATGCAGATATAAATCACTCCTGTGGTACTCTGTTCAAATTCCCGATCCACAGAATAAGTAAGCACAACAAAAGGTTGTTTCCTACTTTTAGATAATTTATCTTATTATCATTTTAAAAATTATGGCAAAATGACCATTACACGAAACTGTCACCATAGTCATTTTTAAGTGTACAGTTCACTGGCATTAAATATATTATGTCGCACAACCATCACTGACATCCATTTCCAGAACTCAGCACCTTTACAAGCTATAAAGCTCAGTATCCATTAAACATTAACTCCCCACTTGTCACTCCCACCAACTCCTGACAGTCACCATTCTGCTTTCTGTCCCTATGAATCTGATGACTCTAGGTTTGTCATATAAATGGAATCATAGAGTATTTGTCTTTTGTCTATGCATGGTTATAAAAATCTAAAGACACTTACCAGTCTGATGCATTGTATGACCTTTGACTGGACCTTTTCTGGAAATTAGGAGGAAAAAAACCAATGAATAAATTTCTGATACATTTTGGGAAATTCAAGTACAGAATGTACAGTAAATGATTTTAGAGAATTATTTTACACGCCAAGACATATTTGGAGCTTAAATGTTGTCACACAACATAGAAATGCTTTAGAACACACAAATGTACATGTGTTTAGAGATAAAGCAATAAAGGCAAGATGTTAACAAGTCTTGAATCTAGGTGAAGGATATGTTGGTGCTCATTGTATTTGTCTTCTAACTCTTTTGTATCTTAGAACATGTCAGTAATCCGGAATTGGAAGAAATAACAAATAAATATGGGAGTGTTGAAAAATCCAGTTGTATGTGGATAACATTATTTGGGAAACATTATTAAAATTCTGATACTACATCCAAAAAGCTGGATTGATAGGTCTCCCAGCTACACATTTTGAACCAAAACTCCAGGTGATTCTGGACACCTGAGAATATTTTTGTTTGAGAGCAAGACCATGACATAGAAGCAAAACCTAAAGAAGTGTCTGGGGGTCATTCTGAGGGATGAAGCCAGAGAGGGGGTTGGAACTCAAGGCACACATTGCTTGTGGGAGTCTCTTGCAATGAAAACAATGAGTCAATTTGGGGACATGTTGAGTGAGTGTTGACTGTGACTAGCAAAGGGATTTTCAGAGTATGTAATTGGACATAGGGCAACATTCAGTGACCACAGGGCAGTTGTTGAGGCAGAATGGAGCCCCTCCCTATGCAGAAGGAAGGAACCTGTGGAGTGCATTGGATCAGCGCTTTTGTGAACAATATTTCATTGAAGTTTTATTGGAATGTACTCAAACTAGGTAGCTGTTACTATTTCTCCCACTTGTAGGCAAAAATAGGCTCAGAGGTATTCAATGATATCTTTAGGGTTAAAAAAAGCAAAAGGTTTTCCACTCGTGAATGTTTCCTACTTTCCCACTGTTTCCTATTATTCCAGAATAGGGGCCACCGAAGCCTGAGAAGACAGGCTGTTTGTCTTAGAGGCTCTGGGCAGAGCATAGCAGTTAGAATCCAGATGGACTGGGGAACTTGGATCACCTTGTATCAACAAAGGATGTGTCTTGTGTCCTTCACATGGTCACTTGAAGATAAAAGAAGACAATGCTTATGAAACCTTGGTATTGTTCCTGGCATATTTTCAATGTTCAGTAAGTAATAGCTATGGATGTTTTGTAGCTGGAAACACTGGAGATGATAGTAGGAGGAATGGAGAATAAGCTATTCCTTTGTTCTTTCTTCATCATCTCAAAACTGAGACTTTTGTCATCAATTCTGGAAATAGAAACACTGACAGTCTCGTCACAAGATTGAATACAGTGTTCAACAGTGTCAAGGAAACACACACCTGCCTGATCCTTCCATCATAACCTCATATTCATGGAACTCAGGGCACCTGTCAGCTGCCTTTGCCATCTTCTTGGGAGCAGTTTGAAACTGGGGGTCATGGAGCAAACCCGCAGTGGGCAGACGTCTGAGCTGGCTGAAGCTCTCAACATAGTGAAAAGCATTTTGAGCACTCTCTGCATTGCGTCTTCCTCTCCTCCTGTTTTATTTGTCCTTATTTGGTTCCCTTTCAGGGCAGTCTGATACTGATTCCCTTTATATTTTTCCACAACTTACTCTGCTAAATAAAATTTTTATTTCCATTTTTATGCCCTCATTTAAAAATTGCCCCCAAACTCTAGCACTGCCAGATAGATAAATCTGATTACATGATAATGTTAGAATTATGTTTGACTTCATTTTAAATCTGTGTGTGGAAAACAAATGGGGACCAAAGGAAGGAAGGAAATAGTCCTAATTTGTAGTTGCTTCATTCAAAACAATAAAAAAAATGGTTATTTTGAAAATGGTTATTTATTAATTTGAAAAGTTGAATCCTAAAGAAGAACTACAAGTGATGGCTTGATAATTAAATATGAGCATTATTCATAGGCAGCTAAAACATGAGTTCAGAGTGTCTTGTAAATCTATATTAATAAAATCAATAGCACTTCACATATGCATATTTTTAGTTTGGTATCCATTCACCCTAATAATACTTTATCCCTTTTACTTTTATTACTTCATTTTGGTCTCCCTGTGCTTTGCTGTCATTAAAGTACATTAGTTACTATGGTGATGGCCGCGTAGGAGATGTGTGTGGAAGGCACATGGGGGTACCCACAGCTATAAATGAGATATGATTTATATACCAGATGAACACTAGAGCTGGGAGCTGAAATAATTAAGGAAGTGACTTCTGTAAATTCTTTTTGTAAATGAGGTGGGTATCCCGCTTGATTATCTGATAAATAAGTTTAAATCAACTTTAAACTTTATTAGCACCCTTATTTCATAAAGAAGTATCCTGAATGCTTTCTATTTTATTTGAAATCCCTTTTGATGCACCACTTTTATTGTGAATCTCCCCTTTATCTTTTCTGATGACATGCTGGGAGATTGTCCTTTGGATGGAGATTTATGTCATTTCTCAAGCAGGTGCTAAAAACGTGGTGGTCAAAGACCTTTATGTGGATGGTATGGTGTGGGAAATTTTAGCTGGCGGTCACTGTGATAGTTGTGGTTGGCAGTTTAGTGATAAATTCAGCAGACACAATCTACTACAGGGAATGGTGAAGCAGGGAAACCTAATGAGCATGAGATTTTTCTCCATAAGTAAAGTTTGGTTGCCATGCTGTAGCTTGCCACCTACACTGCCACCCAGAGGGAGGGTAACATGTGCTATTTCCAACCACATGTTCTTCCCTATTTCTCCCTCCATATCTGCCAGGGTGTGTAAACACACAGCAACCAATTACCATCCCTGAGGATGGGAACAGATGTGACAAAGGTTGTTTCCCTTTTGCACAGTGGAGCCACACTGCTTCCCATTGGCACACTGCTACAACTTGATGGGCAGTGGGAAGTTTGGAATTGTGGATTTTTCCACTTGCATTCCATTGTTCCCAGGGTGGACTTCATTCTCATCCTGTGCTCCGGCCCTATGACATTCCCTATCTTACGGTTGGATTTCCCCATCTCAGTGTATTTCTAACACAATGCCGTCTTTTGTTGCAAATGACCAGCGTCAGGAGACATGAGAAGGAACACATGCCAGTAGGATTGTTTGGATTATTTGTGAATGCTGGAGGAAGAAATGAGGAGGAAGGATGCTTGTAGAAGCAAGTTACCAAATTTCTAAATAGGATAAAGATACTTTTAGCAGGGAGTATGTGAATGATCAGAAGGAGTTCAGGGTATAAGAATTGGATGAGACAAATGTTATATTCCAAAGCAGGTAAGAAAAATATCGTTAACAGTAATTGATATAAAGACTTCCACATTTAAATGTCCCTAGCACTGATGAAACATTAGAAGAGATAAGAAATATTAACTCAGTAGTTGAGAGGCTAGTACAGGAGGACAAGGAGTCATGGGCTATTTCGAGGAGAAAAGTTTAACACTCAACAAAGGCAGGTGGGATATGGTTGTTTTAAATCAAGGTCATGTAATTTCTATCTGGGGAAAAAAAAATTCTATACTCATAATGCTTCTCCTGAAATACAGATCTTGTGCCCTAGGCTTCCAAAACATGATATGCATCCTTTATTGCATTTATTAAGTAATCTTTTTTTCTCTGTTTATGCATTTCCATTTAGATCTGAGTACACAAACATCAAAAGAGCTTGATTTTACTTATTTAAATGCTTGGTGAGTTCTTTGCCAAACTTGAGCTCTCTAAGAATTTCAAAGATGGTAGATTTTGGATGATGTCATCATTGGCTGATCATTCAGTGAAATTTCACAAGTAGATGTCCAGTTCCAACAACAGATAGCAAATGACACCTGGTTGCCAGCTGTTCTCCTAACCAGTTCTTTAATAGCCATTTGTGGCCAGGGATACCACAAAGATCATGTTAACTGTATGACATTTGTGTGTGTGAGAACCAGGGGCTCCTTCTAATATTGGCATGTAAATAGTGGACATTGGATAGCCTCAAAGTTGAGACGGGTCCTCCTAGAAAAAAAGGAGAGATCCTGCTGATGAAAAATCCCCATTCTAGTTACCTTTATGGACAATAATGATAATTTCTAATTGTTTAAATCATATAATATAAATGATTTGGCTTCCCTAGGTGAGCACCACCCCAGATGAGCAGATGAACCATTTTTTAAGCAGACAGTGCTCCAGATCTGTGCTCAGGAGGGTGCCACTTAATTGATGAATCTATTTTTCGGGTCTTTCAAAGAACCTGTTCAGTGTTATTTCTGACAATTTCCTAAGAAGTTGCTACTTCAGTAGCCTGTGGAAGTTGTCTGCTGTAGTGGAAGAATTTTGGATTTGGAATGAAATGCAAGGCCCTTTTCTTTTTTATTAGAAACCTCATCCTGTGTTATACAAGCCCCTCCCTAGAATTCCAGCCCTCTGGGTTACTGTGTGTGATAATTCTAGCCCAGCCTCCTCTCCATTGTTGGGAGAACAAAAGGCATCAGAAGTGAACACATTTTGAAATGCATACTTGTTGCAACTCTGCACGTATTTTCCAGAAGCATCACTCTCACTGTTTCATTCTCAGTGATTCTGTTTCTGCTTTCCAGTTTTCTCCGTTCTGTTCCTTAAAAAGCCCTCCACCCATTTCAAATGCTCATGGAAAATCTACAGTGACATTTCCTGATGTGTAGACTATGGAATTGCACATTAAAATAAGTTGACTCCATGGCCAAAAAGGTCTGAGAAATTCTGAGAGAAAGGACATTAGGAAAGGACCCTTCACTGAGTGCTGTGTGTCCTAGTAAGTGAGGGCATCGTCGTCTCCAAGGTGAGCAGTTACGGCACGTTATACCCACAGCAAGGCAGATCTGTGAGTGGAAGCCCCGACACTAAGCACCACAGAAGCGCATGTCCAGCCGTGGGCAGAGCTGGCTGCGAAGTGTGGAAGGGGTCGCAGAAGGAGAAGTGGCACCTGCATGCTGCAGGAATCTATGCTGCACATCAGGAAGGTGCTCCCAGGAAGTGAAGGGAAGGAGAAGACCGATCACATCTTCCCCGCGTGAATCAGCAATAAAGGGTTAGAAACAGGATGTTTAAATACCATTAGCATCCCAAATCACGCTAGTGCAAACAGACAATCAGAAAACATGTTTCCTGGGTTATGTATAAAAGTAAGCATGAATGCCCTAGATCTAAGGAGGATGTGAGGTGCTGCCTGCAGCAGAATGACGAATACTCTGATGTCTATCTTCAAGCCCCTCTCCCCTTTCCCTCTTCATCTTCCAACCTTGACCAAGGGATTCCAGGAGTGGCTCAGAGACAACGCTGTCCCTGCACATCCCCTATTCCCACCAGGAGATCTCTACAAACCATTTCCGTGATGTGGTTACCATCCATGCAACTGGGTGAGTGTAAACCCCGAGATCTCTAAAACAAACCCAAATGTGAAGGGTGGGAAGGAGCATGGCCTCATTCCCAGTCTCCCAGGCTGGTGAGAGAACATCTAGAACACCAATACTCTGGGTGGGGTCAGTAATGGTAATTGCAATTAATTAGAATCGTGTGGATGGTGATTTTTGTAGTTTCCATGTTAAGAAATGAGTTACAGGGAAACTAGATGAGAAACAGAACGTCACGTGTTCTTTTCTTCTTCTTGTCCAATTCCGCAGGTGCTGCATGGTGGGGAGCCCCTCTACTCCCTCCCTCCAGCACCCCCCACCCTCTTTGGAAGCACTCAGAGCACGGCCAGGTGAGACGAGGCAAATAGGTGGGACTGTTTCTGGGTAGGTATCTTTCCCAGACTTGCCTTTGGGAGCGAGAAGTCCTTCCCGAAATGGTTGCTTTGTGTTATTTCTTCTCAGTGTTGGTGCATTTCTGGTATGTTTCCATCTGTTCTCAGGTGCTAGAAGGTGATGGGAGCAGAGCCTGGGAGATGTCCACCTGCAGTGCCAGAGCAGGGCTTGGCGTCTCTGCATGCCGTCCTCGGGACACAACTTCTGCCATAGTTTGTGAGGCTTGATCATGTATTTATAGTCTTTCCTACCCCAAAACAAACCCCGGTGGATTATCCATGCTAATGATTTCCAGCAGCGGGGCCAAAGTGGTCTCCATGGTGATGATTTACGCTTGGGTCTCCTAGGAGACGATTACACGTGTGGCAGACTTCAGATTCCTTTTATTGCCCACAATGGGAAATGATTTTTCTTTTCACACTGAGCCATGCCCAGAATTTGTAAGATAAAATTTAATATTTTCTAATAATTTCTTCCCCCATGGTGTGAAATGATGAGATATTCCAAAGGGGAAAGAGATGCTTAAAAGGTAAGAAAAAAAACATACTCTTTCTTAATTGTATTATAAATAATCAGAAAGTGATGAGCCTGAGGTGAGGAAATAGAAGGCATCCATGCTGCATTTTAGGGCGATTCTGGTGCAGCGAGTTGAATTCTCTGTTTAAATCTGGTATTTACTTTCATTTCATCTCAGATGATTTATAACACAGCTCTGGTTTGGGCTGGGTTTAAGATCACGTGGGATGGGCCTCCCTGGTGGCCCAGTGGGTTAAGCACAGCACCGTGGAGCTGTTGGCAGTGCAAGTTCAATGCCCGGCCAGGGAGATTCCCACATGGTGCAGCAGACCTCTCCTGCCTCTCCTGCTGCTCCCCTCAGCAGTGTGTTTCTGGTTGACCTGCCTGTTCTGCTCCCCACTCTGTTTCTGGTGACCCCTCTCACTGCCCCACACCTCTGGCCTGCACCCCAGGTTGTATGCAAAAATAAATCTTAAAAAAAAAAAAGATCACGTGGGACTTCACACGGCACACAGATGAGCGGACTAAAATCATTCATTGTCACCAAAGTCACTGCTTTCCCAGTGTCATGGCCACAGAGAGTTTCCTGGACAAACCACAGCAATATATCTTGTGGCCCAAAATTCCATTTATCTGCATTTCAGACACTGGTCATTCTAACAGATGTAGCAGATCTCCCGAGAAGACACCTCAGTGCTCCCCAGTGCTCCCCTGAGGGGTCAGCACTGCAACATGAAGATGGACAGTCCCAGGGGTCGTGGCCGACCCATCTCCATGCATGTCTGCTCAGGAAACCTTACGTATTTTTCACAGAAACAAGAACTGGTTCATCTCATGCTCATCCACAAGAGGGCTACCTGTTATTCCTTGTGTGAGATTTTTCTGCAGCACTTTAGAAAGACAAGGAGGCAGATAGTTCAGATCTGATAAAGACGAGGCCGAGCAACTGTGGACCACAGCTCTGCTCTGCTGGAATCAGTGCCATGGTGGAGGTGGGTGGTTCCTGAGTGCCTGCAACAAACCAGGTCTCTCCAAAGACAGTGCCAACCTCTCCTCTTCAGAGGCCATCTGACCAGAAAAGCCAACATTAAGCTACACATACAATAACTGAGGGGAGAGCTGCCCTACAGAGGTGTGTTCTGAATATTTGGGAAGCTCAGAGAAGGAACGATTGTTTTTTTTCTAGAGGAAAGTTGGGGTTCCTGTGAAGAGTATGATGAAGGAGATGAATGAAGGTCACAGGGATAAGGTGATATCTGAGCTGGTTGTCAAAGAACAAGTTTAAATTCATCCATTCCATGATCCAGGCAGGTGGCTGCAGAAATTGAATTCAGGTCAACAAAAGTCACTGCGCCAAAGTGCCTCTCATGAGAAATCAAATCTGCAAATGAGTGAAAACCGCCCTCTCTGCTGGGTCCCACGCTATGTCTCTGTAGGTGGCATTTGCATGCCAGTTGTCTATCTCTTGGATTGTCTAATGACCTCCCAGGAAACAAGACTTTTGTTTCAATCAGCTCTGATTGACATATAAGACAGATTCATATTTGTGGAATATTTCATTTTTTGAAAACAAATGAAATAAAAAGTGACTGAATATCAATATAATTTATGAAAAGTAAAACATTTCACCTGTTGACTTTAAGTTGCTCAAGAGTGTTTTAGATAGAACACAGATTTCTGGTTCTTTTTCTTAGCAAAATAGTTACAAGCATGTGAAAAAAATGGCCTATAAACCCATTGAATCTCAGTTCTGGCTAGCTGTTTCTCCTTGCTTTACAGGAAATGCAGTAACTGAATATGGCATGGTTGGCATAAAACTTTCTTAATCCAACTCCAGTTAGGGAAACTCACTGTTTTGGTAGATATTGTGATGTATGACCCACATGCACACACACAAGTGCACACACAGGAAGGGCCCACTGTAATGCAGTGTCGACAGATTAGAACTTTACAGTAAGCGCTGACATCAACTGAAAGAAAACCGAAAGAGTTTCAAGAATGCATTGCTATTTATATCACATCTCTCTTCCATTTTCTCTCCTTAGCCAATTACCTGGGATGAGGTTTAGACCTTTTAACTAAATGAATTGCTCAATATTCTGGCACATCAACCACATATGCAGATGAAAACAAAAAAGTTAACTGTTAGACCAAAAAATAAAGTGAAACATTTTTCAGTAAATGTAAAACAGCAGTTTCATAGTATGCAACTGGAATTAAAAACTAACATGAATATGGTGCTTACAAAATATCAGGAGATGTTCAGAGCAATGATGTAGACCCAGTCTGTAAGCTGCACCCAAACACTTAGAATATTTCCCCCCACAAAACCATCAGGAAGATCATTACTATGAGCAGAAAACAGGGAATCACCAAATCTTTTATATTTTGTGTCACTAAAAAGACCCTAGTTCAATGAATCCATATTTAGAATATGAAATCCTGGGAAGAAGGAAAGGAGAAAGAGAGGGAGGGAGGGAGGAAGGGAAAGAATGGGAAAATAAAGCAAAAGAGAAAGAGGAACAATTCTAAAGCTATAGAAAGGAAGAAAATAACTCTGGGATTCCAGTAGATTCAACAAGTCACAACGCAGCTGCATAGAAGGAATTCTTCTAAAATCTACACGTGTTTCTAGGCTGTTGGTGACCCCTGAAGATAGGTAGTAGTGCCCAGAACAACTACATTAGAGTAAATTAACCATTAAAAACAGTATGTAATGTGTCCAAGGTTAACAATACTAAATAGAGATGTATGTAAGATTCTATCTCAACATGTCTTGATTCTGTGACTTATATTCTCATCCATTGCAAACTGTGGTTACAAATTTAGTTTAGAGAATCTATGGAGAAAAGGAGACTTTGATTCATGCTTTTCAAAGAATGGCTTATAGACCATTTGTAGCCAATGACATGAAGTCTTTTTTGAAATGCAGATTCTTGGGTCCAACCCCAACCCAATGAATTAGAATATCTGAAATTAGAGCTTAAGAAATTCATTTTTAACACTCTGATTCAGAAGCACACCAAAGCTTGGAAACCACTGAGTAAACTAGAAATAAAGAAGTCATTGAGAATATGTTGCAGGTGAGACTCGCATACTGGGTCAGACGGATGAGGAATAGTCAGTGTGGGCTCCGTTTACTATTAAGGATTCAGAACATTTTTGGATTTGATTCTATACCTTTACCAGTGTCTAGATTATTCTCTCTATAATAAGCCACACGCTGACATTCTGCCTAAGGGTTTCCTGCATTGGGAGCTATTTACTCACTCGAAGACCAAATTTGATGCCAATAACCAGTATCACATCTTTGCATGAATATTTTATGTTGTCATTTGAGCACAAGATTCTTTGACATATCTGAAATAGCTGCAACTAATTATTGAAAGTAATCTTGATCATTTCATTCCAAGTATACTTCTTTGGAGAGTTATAATTATTCAATTAAATATGTATGCTTAAAATAGTAGTCAGTTCTAAGCATGAAGGCATTTTAGATCATAAGAAGAGAATCATGCAAAGCTTGCAATTAAATGTTATTAGCATTTCAATAAAGGCCACACACAACTTTGGGACACTGTCATCTTTTGACCGATACAGAATTATAGGTTCACCAATCTTCTCGTTTAGCACATGAATTTTGTGTGATGTTATTTACACTTGTGTGTGTGATTTTGGGGAGGCATATTTTATCCATATCTTTGTATTTTATTTTACAAATTTTCTAAGACTTCATTTAGTTGTGTCCTGAAAGGACAATGATTCACACTCACTAAACACTATTTCCAGTGGGTGAAGGGAATTTTCTGACAGCGACTGAGAGATTATGAAAAAATGGAGATTTGTTCTATGATATAACATCAATACACATTCCAGATAGATAATTCTACATTTCATATAAAACAACTGTGTCCCATGAGGAGAAATATGCTCCAAGAATAAAAGTAACAGTGTACCTCTGTGAAATTATGCTGACACCGGGTTTCTTTGATGATTGAAATGTTCTGTATCTGCTAATATAGAAACCACTAATCACATTGAGCTCTTGAAATGTCCCTCATACAAATGAGGAGCTGAATTTAATTTGACTTCATTTAAATTTAAATGGCCCGTATGTGACTTATGACTGCTGGTCACTCTACATCATAGACGATTCCAAGACACTCCCAGTCACTATGCTAACACGCTATTTTTTGAAAATATGTATGTAAGAAGGTTAGAAATGTGGTATATAGAGGGTTTCCTAAAGGAGTTTAGACAAAAGAAAATTTAATATATCAATTAACGTTGCACAATTTTATACAATAACAGGGTTGAAAATCATCTTCAGCTCTGGGAAATGAATTAGTGTCGGGCTGTCCTGCGTTCGCCATGTTAGGGCCACCAGGCTGGAGTAAATGTATTAATGCACTAATATTTGGCTAAGAGTTAGTTTATCCTAAAAGGTCTAGATGTTCCTATTATCATTAATTCTAGTGAGAGATTAATCCCAAGACAAGAAATGGGGACTTTGTCTCAATTGAGGAAAAAAACACCCACATTTCTTCTGAGGATGATCTGCGGTGCTCTCAACCTTGCTGTATACAGAATTGTATGCTGACAGTTCTTTCAGCACATAAAAAATGTGTCACCCCACTCACTTCCTTCAAGCTGCCATACTTTCTCATGAGAAATTTACTATCATTAGTAAATTTCATTAGTAAATATTCAAAATTTCATTAGTAAATATCATTCCGGGAAGAATAAGAAAAGACCATAGTCTCCATCTTCCCGGAAGTGGAAGTAACCAGTCTGATATTTTTAAGTTAAAAAGTTTTTAAATGAAAACATACAGTTCTTCTTAGAGGCCAGACGCCATTCTGAGTTACATGTTTTATTCGCATGGTGACCTTTTAAGGCAGATGGTTTTTATTAGCCCCGTTTTGTGAAAACTTGTGTATCTTTAGGTTTATGGCTTTTTCAAAATTTGGGATGTTGTCAGCCATTATATCTTGAGTGCTGGGATCTAATGAGAGGAGTTTTGCCTGACTGAGGCTTTAGGCCAGGTTGTGTGGATGAGACCAGTTTATGCTAACAATGTGATTTATTGTGATCACCTGGTATATATCTGTGGCTTTGAGTCGGGCTGGGTGAGTCTGACTTCTGAGAGTGTTGCAGAGTAGCTGAGGTCTTACGGTTGATAGATGCCTACACTACTGACCCCCCGTAAAAGTCCTGGACATCAAGGGAGTTTCCCTGGTTGCAAAGGCCTCCCCTGTGTTGTCATACATCGTTGCTAAGAGGATTGAGCACTCTGCAGGCCACTCTGCTGCTCAACAGGACGTGTGTCTTTCTTCCTGGACCTCACTGATATGCATGTCCCCTTTGCTGGCCTTGATTTGTGTCCTCTCATAGCAATAAATCATAACGCGTTATCTCATGGTCTCTTCCTCTCACGGCTGTCACTCATCCTCTCGTAGCTGTTCCATTGCCATAGCCATTGCCTGTATGACACCGCCCTTTTAGCCTCAGCCTCAGGCCCTGATGTGCAGCTTGAGCAGGCCCACACCATACTCCAGGTGTTCACCATCAGGCATGCGTACCCCAAGCCCACACTCCCAAGTGCCTTCTGTATTCAAGGCCACAGGTGATAATCACAGAGGCTAGTAGCGTAAAAGCCTGAGCAGACTTCATTTACCCTACATGTGCATATAGGTTCTTCTGAGTCCTGTGAACCCTTCTGGAATGTCCCTGAATCTGGGAGTGATTGTGGGCACTGCCAACAAGCCAATCCAAACTTACAGTGTGGCTCATTTCTTTGATGCCGCAGGTCCAAGAGTAAATGATTGCATTCTTAGGTGTGCCTGTGCTTCTCTCGGATGATGTGTTAACGGGATAGATGAGAGAAGACAACTCACTGGCTTCCTGTAAGTCAGAAATTTTTTTTCTTTATAGGGATATCTCAAATCCTCATGATTTTGTTCCCAGATATCTCCTTTCCCTTGAAAACTGAAAAAAATTGATCTTCCCTAATCTGGAAGAAAACTCCCCAAAACTATCGTTTATGAACATTGGGAGGAAGACAGATTTCTGATACTATCACAATGAGACTGCTTTGAGTCACTAGGACTAAGCCCAGGTTTGTGGCCTGGGACAGAGAAGTGAGTTACAGCCTTATGAGGATTCTCCATGTCATAGATCTCAAAATTATATTAGAAACGGACCAGAAGACAATTGATTATTGCAGTCATTTGGATAGTAAATGCATCATCAACTCTTGTATTCGGAAAAGATCATTGTGATTATTAAAAAAAAAAAATTATCACTTGTGTAACTTAAGCCTGGTAAAGTCTGTAAAGTAGTCATCAGGCTTAACTTTGGGTCCGTGAAATCATGTTCTAATGCACCTTTGGGAGCACCCCGCTTCTGCTCCAGGAGCCCAGGAATCCATGACAGCCACAAGCACGACTGTGACCTTCCAGTGTTTTCCTGACCAGGATTCAGGCCAAAGCAGGCTGCTCTGGGCCCGCACACTTCTGTCTGACTCTATTTTCTCTTCCTATGGGCCTCTCTAGGGAGTATGTTCTTCTCAGACATCAATTCCAGAAGGATCATTGGGCTATTAAAATTAATTAATATAATTTCATAATTCACTTTCATAATATTAATCTCTTAATTATCCTGTAAGCAGCAATTATCGAACTCATGGCTCTTCTGCCTCCACCTCAAGACTTATACATGGAAATTAGCATTTTAATCTGGAGTTCTGTACTTTACTGAGAACCCAGGACCTCGAGGTAATTTGGAAATTGCATTTCATTCAAGGGCAAGTGAATGGGTGAAATTTCATCCCCGAAAGCTCAGTTCTGGGTTGCTATCTTGGTGATTTAGGGTAAGTCTGGCCTGCCAACCATGTCCAAAGCAGCATGCCATTTACTGCTCCTGAATTTTGCTCCTGAATCTATTTTCTGTCCATGACTATTGACAGCTGGGGCATTGAAATTGCTGTTAAAGACACTGTGCACTTCTATCACCCCCTGCTGGCACTGGTATGTATGCACTTTGGACTGAGTCTAATGGTGAGAGTCACGGGTCTCCTCCAGACCCCAACTCACTCATTTACCCTGTGCTGCCGGGACAGAGGGTTTTATCTGACTCAATGCAGAAGAATGAACTGGGCATGCTCAGTGTGGGTCTGTTCTCTCCTCTGAAGCATGGGTCCTCAGGGCACACCATTTCCCTTCCTGTCTCACTAATGGGGTGAGGAGGGACATTTGGTTTCTTTCTGCAGTACAACTGTAGAAACCCTCATGCCCTCAGGTTTAAGCCATATTCCTCAACATTTAGTGCTGTTCCGAAAAAGATGCTATTTTGATCCCCCATCTGATGTCTTGGTTAAATTCTCAATTGGTTCAGATACTGAGTGGATTAGGAGAATATCTCAGATGCTTAAACCCAGTTCTCCAGTTCTTTCCACTGCTTGGTGGGCATTAGAGACTTGTCTTTATGGCAGCAGAGCCCTGGAACAATGCCTAGTGTGTAGTGACTATTGCAACTGAGTCACACACCCAGATTCCACAGAAAAAGACTGAATTTTATTTTATTTTGATATCAAATAATAATATAGTAATAAATTGTTGTTCCATACCCTAATCCAAAAAATGATTTAGAAGTGTATTTTTGGTAACATATATCACCCAAAGGAGAGTAATTATGTTTTATGCCTCTTTGTCTCTTCCCCAGATTTCAAAATGATGCCTAAATCATAGCAAGCATTTGCTCAATGTTGGTGATGATTTCCCGCAACCAAGATTGCTGGTGTATGAACATTTTTCAATAAAGAAAACCATATTTGGGTATGTACATCTATTTCCCAACATTACAAGTGAGTTCCCCTGTGGCAAGACATCTCCTACTAAAAGGTATACTTTGGGGCTTCCCTGGTGGCACAGGGGTTAAGTCTCAGCACTATCAAGTTATCACAGCCATTGCAGCACGAGTTCGATCCCCAGCCAGGGAGCTTCCCACATGGTGCAGCAGACCTCTCCTGTCTCGCCCACTGCTCCCCTCAGCAGTGTATTTCAGTCTCTGCCTGTTCTGCTCCCCACTCCGTCTCTGGTGAATCCTCTCACCCCCTGCACCTCTGGCCTACACCCCAGTTCTTGTATGCATAAATAAAACAAAAAAATAAACCTGTAAGAGGTATACTTGCCATTATCATGTGGCAGTGACCAAGAGACTGGTCTTCAAACATCCCTCAGTTCACTGTCTCCCTCATCAACACTTCAGTCATTGTAGCAGAATTTTCAGTCGTACTCTAGCAAAGACTCAGTGATACACAGAGTGTGACGTGCATTATTCAAATACACAACATCCTTCCTCTTCCAGCCTCTCTTCCACTTGCTGTCCTTCCCTTGAAGCCACTTCCAGGGCTTCCTGACAATCAAGTGCATGTCATTTTAAGAGAAGAGACTCATCAAATTACCATTTTATTTGTTATGTCTTGTTATATCTTATTGTAATTATTAGCTTGCACCACATAAAATTGCCTAGTTTAACTCAAAAACGCTTACTTTACAGTGTGAACTGTGTGTAACTTGGAGGCTTTCTGAATTTCTTATTCAGGAGATGATGTGTTGTGTCTGCAGAAATACCCGTCCTCTTGGGACACTTGGTTAATCCATCATCTCTTATGCTGCTCTTCCTTTCCCAAAAAGTTATGAAGAGTGATCATTGGTGCTTATCAGCTCTTTCTTTCCGCTATAATTTCTGATTTTTTTGGTACTATTTGGCTGGTTTGTGGTATACCCTGTGTCTGTCCTTGCAAATGGAAATTAAGGGTGATCCCTACTTATACAGATAGTGAGAAGCTACTATGCTTTGCTTTAGACAAATATTTATCCCACAGGTGAAAAAGAGCAAAGTTATCTACAGAGAAATGTAGTCATAATCTATAGAGCCAGATAAACTTAATTGAGGAAGCAGAGTCAATACAATACGTGTTGGTATTTTAATAAATGTGATAAGGAGGTCCTAGACCCAGTGTGTTCAATGCTGATACCTGTGTCTAGAAGCAATCTAAATACAAACCCTGCTTTGGGAAACAAAGCTTGAATAGAAGGGCAATTACTACATGTTGGTCTTCATTATTCAGGGGTTCCATATATGCAAATTTTCTACTCATTATAACCTGTCATCTTCAAATTTACACCCTCTAAACGTTCATGGTCATTTACGGACACATGCAAACTGCACAAAATTCGAGTCTTTGCAAGCACACATTCCCAGCTGAGGTGGAGAAGACGATGCTTTGCCTTCTTATTTCAGCACCCATACTGCAAACAAATATTCTTTTGCTGGCCTATGTAGTATATTTTTAAAAGAACTTTTGTGCTTTTTGTTAGTGATTTTGCTATTTAAAATGGTCCCCAAGCATAGTGGTCAAGTTCAGCCTCGTTAATGTCCTAAGGGCAAAAAGGCTTGTGAAACACCTTCCCAGGAAAATCTATGTGCTAGTCATTCTCCTTCAAATATGAGCTGTGGGGCTGTTGGCCATTAATTCAAAGCTAATGGATCAACAGTCCCTATGTGTGTGTGTGTTTACACAGACATACATTGTCTGTTTAGATACAAGGTTATCTAATACTCAGTTGGCAAATATGTTGTGACCAGAAGTTTTCAGAAACAGAATCATTGGTTCAGTATTCACTAATCCAGTGTCCCTGGCGAGTTTAGACAATGTAACTACTGTGACTAATGAGAGTTGACTGTACCATGCATTTTTCTTTGATTGGTTTTCAGTCTTTGATCAAATAAATATTTATGGGCACTACACAAAGAAGTCAAACATATACAGATGAAGAAAATGCAGTTTTGCCTTTGAAACCAAAAAAAAAGTAGTGAGAATACAATTTGGTAAGTATTCATAATAAGTAGAGAAGTGCAATTCCACAGAGCAGTTAAGAAATAAAAGCAATGAGCTTGTGGTTGCTCTCCATAACAAAAACAGCCAAAATTGTCATCAGTATCAATATTATTGAGATACAGATAACTATTTTCAGTTATACATAAGGAGATATTCATTTAAAACTTATTTCTGGATAAATAGATCGCTCTTACAAATGTCCTAGACAAGATGCCTGGGAAGGGTTACTAGGCACTCCAAAATTGTTGCTATCATTGCCCATCGACAAGATCACTGTTTACTGTGGGAATATCAAGAAAAATGCCAACTATTCTTTGGTGTAGTGCATACTTGAGTTTTAAAAATTAGCCTAAATAGCTAATGAATGAAGGACTGCTCCTTTACCACTTCAAATGTGAACAATCTATAAAGAAAAATAAAAGATGACTCTGGCTGTCAAAAATAGGAAAACATTTTTAATAATCACTATAAAAATGGAAATATGCAAACAAAAAATAAGACTTCTCACTTTGCAAATTTCATTCTAATCTAAGTCAGTCTTTTTAAAAATTTTATCTCCAGGCATGTGCCTAGACCCTCCCTGTCATTTTCCACTGATCTCCTTTATTTTTCTTTCTTTCTGAGAATTTGAAGAGTCTAAAGTTGTAACATTATTAGATTTGCAGAAGCAATACAAATCTTTGAGGCAAAGAATTAAGCTCTTTCAGTTCCAAAATTTCATCAATTATTAGATGCACTTGTCAAGCTAATAAACTTCTTGAAGAAAAAAGATATCTCACATTAAATATGCTTTTTATAATCTAACGATCACACTTTTGCATAATTATCTCTAATTTTCTTAATTTCTATTATCAAATTTTGATTCAAAACTTTGTTTTGTAGACACAGGGTTTTTCTGTATCTCTTTTTACCGTTAGCACCTACAAAGGACATCACAGACACAATTTTCTTTCCTTATCTAGAGTTTGAGTGTTGTACCTGTTTATTATATTTAGGAATGGTTGTATAATTTTAAATGGAATATCAAAGAATAGCAGAGAAAATTCTGCACACATTTCTGTCAAGCTGGACTTAGCTTCATTTTTCGAGTAACTGGATAACAGTTAACATCCCTTGTATGTTAAAAATTGTGAAGTGTCTGAGATTCACCCAACTAACACCAGCCGAGGTGTTATGTTTTCATTGTTTCATGACTCCTGGGTCAGACATGAAGGAGCGTTTATAACTAATGGTGATAGCAGTGGCCAGGATATTATGAACATTATGAACAGTTCCTTGAGCCCCAATCCTATGGGGTAGCAACAAGAGGACTACAAACAGTGTGGGTGGCTTTATGGGAGAGGAGCTATATGGGCAGCTGGCACATCTATCCTAAGAGAGAGAGAGAGAGACTGAGAGACAGAGACTATCTTTATCTTCCAAGGTTGCCCACTATGTAAGAAAGGACAATCAGTGACTTTCTCACAAGGTTTGAAGAAATTGAAGAGAACCATGGAGAACTGTCCCCCAACAAAATCCACCCATCCTGTCTACATCATCGTGACTTAGAAAATTTTCCAGGGAGTACATCACTTTGTCAGAAACTCTGATTAATCTGGCTGGCAGAGACAGGGACCAAGTCTGTTCAATTTGTCTCATACAGCTTTTAATTAAGGTTACTGCCAAGAAGACTCCAAGTAAAAAGATGAGGCCATCTCGCAATATTGATCTCAGCCATGCCTCCCAGGATCTAACAGTTAAGAGTTGAGTAAGTTCCACAAACTATCTGGGAGGCCTTGGAAAGCAAGGTGACCTTATCCTTAAATTTTTGTGTAATCTTTCCATTCAACAGAAACATTAGTGAAGTGAAACAGGATGTACTAGTGACTGCACAGACTTCCACCTTGGCCCTACAATGAGGAAGTTTAGGGGGCAAACGCATCACTCATAACAACCATGGGCATGAGTTGAATGAAGCTGAGCTGAATGCCTTCCAGCGCTCAAGGGGCATCCTAGCGAAAGTCATGGAGAATTGTCTTCCAGTATCCTATAGAATCCCAATATTTTGGCAAGGATTTTGAATGCTAGAATGATACTTGAAGACACCAATCTTGCCTAACTGAGATTTCTACAATATCTTCCTAGAGTTTTGGCAATGTCTACTGCCCAGAGTGGCACCACTGTCAACATCGTTCTTTCCCAGATATTTGTTTCAATAGGGAATTGCAATAAAATTTCATGGAAGATATTTAATCAACAATAACTGTTATAAAATAATACTGCAAGTCAACTCCTATGGAACTACTGCTGAAGATAACTCAAAGGTGAAGGAAACTCAAGTATGTTGATAATCAAATGAAAGAAATCCTTCCCTTAGTGAAGTTTTCACCTGGATAGTGAAAGACTTATCCCAGGGAATGCATAATTTATTCCTTCCCTTATAGCAGATATGTTTCTCAATTTCAGAAACACTAAAACATAAAACCACATACAAGCATCCTAGAATTGGAAGAAATGTGAAAAAAGGTGGATTTTCTAGAATCCTGGGGTAAAAAAGACAAGAGGACTTTAACACTTAAAAGGTGAACAGGAATTTAAATGATCTTAATCAAATATCTTCTGACATACTTTCTTTTCTTTTCACAACTTCTATTATAAATAACTTTTTAGCCAAAATAACACATGATGACATTTCAAATAACTGCTTTAGGTTTTGAAAAGATCCTAAAATCATTTAAAACCGAGGGCAGTTAAAGATTTTCTGGATCTATGTGTGAGTCTTCAATGTTATTCATGGCATTCTGAATTTCCTCTTAAATGATTTTGCCAGAGAACTAAATCTGTTAATAACGAGAGGATTCTGTTCTCCACCAACACAAAAGTACAAATGAAGTCAGTGTCTCTCATGCATTCATCCTGCATGAATACATGCAAATGGTATTCTTTCTAAAGTGAATCAGAGAAAATTCCAAACAACTAGAGATACATTTATATTACTATTCAAATATTATACTTGCATAATACAGTGTTCCTTCTGTACTAATTACACATAAAGATAAAAGTAGGGCTTCGTATTATCAAGAACTACATAGATATATTTTTCTATTATGTACAAACATATGTATTGTGAAACCAGAACAACAACATGTTACTTTCTCAAAATAATTAAATTTCATTTTTACAGCAATAGAATTTAATTGCAGTTGACATTTTTTAAAGCCAATACACTATTTCATCAGAGACAACTATAATTAATCTTTCCATATTGGATGCTCCCAAGCCCAAAGGAGGAAAAGAGGAGCAAGATTATACAACTTTACATACGAAGCTGAAAATTAATTCTTGGATTCTTAATTTCTCTTCCTCTTTGAAATGTTGATAAAGTATTTTATGAATTATCTCTAGCAGAAGTTATAAAATCTACACTCTACAGGTTGAAAGGCAGCCCCCTAAGTGATATCCACTCATGATTTCCCATATCCCTGAAACTTTCAAGCATTAAAATGCAAAAGAAAAGTGGGAGGAGGTGTCTTCACAGATGGGATAAATGAAGGATCTTGTGATAGGGAGAGTATCTTGGATTATCAAGATTTTTGCTAAAGGTAATCATATGTATCTTTATGAAAGGGAGGAAGATAGAGACTTGAGAGAGAGAGAGAGACAGAGAGGAGAGAGGAGAAGGTGTAAAGAAGATGGAGAAGGAAGAGACTGGCATATTCTGATGTTGAAGAGTAGAGTGATGTGGCCCAAAGTCCAGGAAAGCCAGAAGGGATGATGTCATCAGGGAAAGCCAGAAGTGGCTCTCTCTTAGAGCCAATGAGAGAGTGCTCCCCACCTCCCCCACCTTGATTTCAGCTAATTTTGGGTTTCTGGCCCCCAAAACTGTGAGGGGATACCCTTCTGTCATCTTAAACCACTACGTGTGGTAATTTGTTACAGCAACCACCAGAAGCAAAACATACAAATCCATATAGACATTTAAATGGAAAGGCTAAAATGTCACAAGCAAAGTCTACTTAGAAATTAAGGATATAAATAGACACTTTCTATTTCCTATGTCATCCTCCTAAGTGAACAATGAAAGGGGATTCATTTATAAAGCAGGCTTTGAGCTTGGGGGAAGGCCAAGGACAGAGTTCCCCACAGCAGGACATCCAACTCGAGTACCTCAGGGGCTCTGACCCACCCCGAGGGGGTGTTTGGGGCCCCACCTTGAAGCCCTGCTCTCAGAAGAGTGGGACATGCTTGGGTGTCCTGCCTCCGTGAGCTGGCTCTTTGGAACACACACACAGGTCACCAGGTGCCTGTTGAGAACTCCTGATTAAAAATCTGGCTGACCTTACCCATTTAACCCAGTAGAAATACAGAAACTGAAAAGGTACTTTCAGTGCGCCTTGTCTTGAACTTGAGCACAGTGTTTGCCAGGGAGCGGCCTCTGTCCTTACCTGCTCATCTGTGCTTCAGCACCTGTGGTAGTAGGTGGGTCCTATAGTCCCTTGGACAGGACAGGCAGCTGGGGTTGAGCAGAAACTTCCCCAAACCAGGGACCATCCTTGTCCCTAACCCTGCTTTTTCTAGTCTTTTGGGGGGAGATCATGGGGGCTATGGGAAAAGGCTGACTTGGAAATGAGAAAGGCCCAAATGTCATTTCCAGCACTCACTTCCAAGAAAATCACTTCTACCATCCACAAATCACATAGTAGGCAGCAAAGAAACTTGGGGGTAAAGGGGACATTATGTACATGTCAGTAATTATACTGATCTGCTCAGGCCGCCCCAACAAGATAGCACAGATGGATGCCTTAAATAAAGGTCATGCCTTTTCTCACAGATCCAGTGACTGGGAGGTGGACAGCTAAGATGCTGGCAGCTTCACTGGTTGCTGGGAGCTCACTCCCTACCTGCAGTGTTAAGTCTCAGCCTGTCCCATCAGGGCTCTGCTCTCATCACTGCATTCAACTTGACCTCGTTGTAGAGCCATCTCAAAGGGATTAAGTCTCGAGGGGATTAAGGCTTCAGCACATGGATGTGGGCAGCACATTCAGTCTAGAGCACAATCAACACAAAATCTCAGTCTATTTTTTTCACCATCTGTGTTTTAACTTGATCCCTTTGAAATATTGTCAGTAAATCATTTGATCTTCAAGACGAGCAGTTTCATATGGTTCGACCTCATCATCAGGATCCTGTTTTCCTCTGTGGCTAATCATCATTGGCCAGTGTGGGGTTCTGTTTCTATGGGGGGAGCCTGGGTACCAGTGTTGGAAGTGGGGGGGCAGGTCTGCACTCCCTCTGTGAACATCCCTGTGTCCAAAGAAGTTTGGGATTTAACAGAAAATTAAAAGAACACAAATTCCATAGTAGGTTGAGTGACCACGGAAGAAAGGAAATGGTTTTATCCTGATATCTGAACAAGATACTCCACATTTAGTTTGTGTATGAGCGCTCAGCCGCACGATAGTTTGGACCAGCCCGGAAGTCAGGTAATAGAAAATTTCCAACATATCTGCCTCCTGACTCACAGTGCCAGGTCTCTTTCGTTTTGAGTGCACCCTCTCGTGGGCTCTAATTCTACGCACTTATGTGTTCCCAGAAGGGGAAAGAAAATGGCAGACGGTGGGTGAGAGAGTTGTTTGGTCAATCTCAGAAGGATGCCCGCCATTTTCCTCACATCCTCTGGCTGGATTCAGCTGCATACACCCTGTGATCCCCACGTGCACCCCGCAGAAGGGCAATGGTTGAAGGCAGGCTGTTTTCCCACACTACCACCTGCTTTCTGAATTCCCATCTCAGTCAGCTCTTACCTTTGTTTCTCCTAAATTCCTTCTTCATCTTCCCTCCACAAGAATGTAAATTTGGTGAAGAGGAAAGGGTTTGTGTTTGTGCCTCTTTCTCAGTGTTGCATCCCCGGTGCCTGGAATCCGATTGCCTTATAAGATGTTGGTTGACTGACTGACTGAGTGACTCTGTGAGCAGTTCCAGCCCTGGGTCTCCCTTTCTCTGCTGCCTACACAATGTGGTTACAGATCTCAGTCTCACTGCTTCTGCGGACCCCCTTACGTAAATTTGATCTACACAGCCAGCCTAGCCTGTCTTTTCCTCAAATCTGTCTTCTTTTTCCTGATCTATAAGAGCTTCTCAGGACGCTATTTCTGTCCCAGCAATACATTGATGCCTGCAGGAAATGAAGAGGCAGATACTCCCAATGATTCAACTTCTTCATCTTCAAAAGCACATTCGTAAGAAAAGTGATCGAAGTACGGGAGACACCAGTTTGTAGGTGTATGATCTGGCATTATAAAGATTCAAGCTTTGATGATTTGCTGATAAAGTCAGAACATTTTTATGCATCCACCACAATCCTGTGCTGCAGGAATTGTTATCCTCGCATCATAAATACAGAAACCTGGGCTCTAAGAAGGCAGGGTGCTTGTCCAGGTTTAGACCAACATTAAATCATAGAGCAAAGCGCCTTTTCAGGGATGTCTCACTGTAAAGCTCACATCATTTATTCATTTGCGATTCAATGTTGTTGAATGACTGATGGGGGAAGACGTAAAATATTCTTAGGTATATAAAAGGCATGGACAAAGCAGGAGGCTTCCTCCACGGTAAAGACTGAAGTAGGAGTCTCTCTGGTTGAAAATGAACTTAAAGAATATTCCTATTAATATCAATTTCCCGATCGTTTGACTTCATTAATGGGTTTCTCGGGGAAGGGAGAAATAGAAGATCTTTGCTCTCAAGTGGCTCCCTCTCCACGACATCACCAGCCTCCCATGTCGCCTTGTGAGCCTCACTGAGCATTCTCACCTCCAGAGACAGACTTTTTTAGGCAGGCGGAATGCTCTCCATCAAGGCATTCGGACACACAAATGTTTAAATTACGGCATGCAGGTCACTTGCAAAAAGAGGACAACTATTTCTGGTAACATTTTAAATTTATTGTGATGAGTCAAGGCTAATGCAAGGTGAACCCCTCCTTTTACCATTATCTGCACAGCTACATTAGCTCACCCATGTATTAAAAAATGGGCCTCTGGACAGTAAGTTGGCAATTTGGCAAATTGCTCATGTATAATGCAATAGAAGGCAGTCTAGTTTCAACTCAAACTGATTCCAACTAGACTTTTCATGAATGATTTTGATTTTATCATAAAATATCATGTGTTTATTCAAAATGGGAATAAAAAATTCCAGCTATCTATTAATTTTTATTATTATTGCCAGCTCATTTTTTTTATTGTCACATGAAAAGAGCTTACTTTTCACTGGATGGATTAATTATGGGTTTTTGTTTCCTGAAAAACAAACACATTCATCTAAGATGCTGACTTTATTTGGCTCTTTTCATGCCATGTGCTTTATCAACATCTGCTTCTTTGAGATGGATGGATTCTAAGTCTCTTGGGATAAAGGGTCTCTCTTATATTTGTGTGCACAACAGTTTATTCACCAGAATGTTTTCCACTGGGGAATATTTGCATTTAAACCATTGTTTTGAATAAACTTTATGTTAATGAATCCCATTTTCTCTTTTATTATTTTCATAATTAATGGGCTATATTTTTTAGAACAATGTTAGGTTTACAGAATAGTTGAGCAGGTAGCACAGAAAGATCCCATGTGCCCCCTCCCCTAAAGCCCTTCCCTTCTCCCACAGTCACCTCTATTATTAATATCTTGCATTACTGTAGTACCTTTGTTATAATTGGTAGTCCAATATTAATACATTATTAATCATTAGGCCTGGTAGTTTACATTATGGCTCACTCTTTTGTGCTGTTCAAGTCTATGAGTTTTGACAAATGCATAATGTCATGTATCCACCATTAATACACAGAATAATTTCACCCTCAAAAACTCCCCTGGTCTCACCTATTCCTCTGTCCCCTCCTCCCACTGGGTACCACTGTTTTTTGTTTTCTCTTTTTCCTCTGAATGCACCCAAGTTTGCATTGAATTTTCATTTGAATTTTAAGTGGGTCTGACATCTCGTAATGCTGATCCCATTTTATTTTCTTGTAAAGTCAATTTCCCTTTCCAGTTTCATTCATTAAATATTCATTCATATATTTATTGACAAACTTTTCTTTCTTTTTTTCAAATTTATTTTTGTGCAGAAGAACGAGGGTATAGGCCAGAGGTGCAGGAGGTGAGAGGATTCACCAAAGATGAAATGGGGAGCAGAACAAGCAGATTGAATGAAATACACTGCCGAGGGGAGCACAGGTAAGACAGTTCTGCTGCTGTGGGTTAGCTCCCTGGCCCCTGGCCGGGGATCAAACTCAGGCCTTAGTGGTGATATCACTAAGAATTAACCACTAGGCCACCAGAGAGGCTCTTATTGACAAACATTTATGGACCATTTGCTTTGGAGCAGAGATGGTACTGCTCCAAAGGTACTGGAGTTATAGTAAAAAACAAGGAAGATCCATTCTGCCTTTACAGATGATTCATGATTCTATTGCCTTAAAAACAGAGTAGGGAGAAAAGCCTCTACTTGCCATTCCAGGGTGAGAGGTAATTAAATCCCCTTTTTTGAGGTGTTGCTAAATACAAGTGTTTGCTTTGGCACCTAAGTGGATATGGGGCTTGATACTATATTTGGATGACTAAGGCAGCAGCTGGTACAAGAATTTAGCAACACTAACTTTTTGGAAATGAACCCCTAAGAAAGAAGAGAAGACACTCATGTCTACATCTCTGCCATTTCATCCATAATGTGTTCTCTATGAATTCAGACTTTAACCACACTTACCGCCCCCCATCTACTTCCAAGGTCCATCCCTAGAGAGCACTGTGTACCCTTTTATCACCTGGAGTCATTGTCACATGATGGAGAGAAGGAGGAGGGACTTCATGGGGCTTCTAAATCCATAGGTGTTTAGGGTGAAAGCACATCTCTCTTCATTA
This sequence comes from Scalopus aquaticus, assembly GCA_004024925.1. Lineage (NCBI taxonomy): Eukaryota > Metazoa > Chordata > Mammalia > Eulipotyphla > Talpidae > Scalopus > Scalopus aquaticus. The sequence goes on from PVIJ01009695.1 coordinate 55,162, forward strand.
AGACCTTCCAGAAGGCAATATCTACCAGCTTCCTGCTTGTTCATTGATGGTCTTTTAAGGATAATGCAGATCATAATGATACAAAGAGAGGAGACGTCTGCATTCACCTTAAAACATTTCTCTCTGAGAAATGATTTCCAAAAGGATACATTTTCCTCTCTTTATTATATGTGAAAAAAATGATTACATTAATTATTTTGTTCTGAGGTTCCTTTAAAATATTCAGGGAGTAACCTCTGAATTCTTCTTCAGAGAGAGGTAGGAGAGGACCGAGTGAACTATGGAGACAGATATTTTTGGAGGCAGGGATGATATTGAGAAGATACAGTATGTCTTATAGCCACACAGCACCACTGAGTGGGAGCTGTCCCATCATCAAACTGCATTAACCAGGATGTTGGGACTAGATGTGCCATCCATATTGGGGACAATAAAGAGTTGGAACCAACCTTACTTACAGGTTTGTGTTTCCTTTCTTGTCCTTCAAGGACTCATCCATCACCATTTGATTCTTAAATGATGATTCTTAAATGCATGACAATATCTTAATCTTTTCTGGTATAAGTCTTGATTTTAGTTGCCAGGGAACCTGGTCATTGTATTTTTGAGCCTAATGAGCCATATACATTCTGGTACATTCTATGGTATTTAGCATTTTAGTTTTGACCCTCATACACCATCTGAAGAAACTTGGTAGGCCAATATAAGTCTCTTGTGAGCAAAAGCATATGTCATTCTTCATAGGGTATTTCTCTTGCCACACTAATCTATCCTTCATTTCTAGAATATGCTCTCCATTGCTCCATTGCTTCATTCATTGCTTCAGAGAATGAATGTGTGTCAATAATATTTTGTGTAGTCCTTTGCTTGATGTTTCATCTGCTTAGCGTCCCTTTCTTTCTTAGGTTGTTATCCAAAAATAAGACCTACAGAGTCCCCACCTTCCGAATTAAGTTCTTCCATTCTCAACGGGCCAATAGTGAACTTGTCATATTAGCTGTCATCCACTGATCCCTTTTGTGTTCAGTTTTAAGTTGTTGGTTCTTACCTGTGACACACATTAGAATGATGAGGAAAACTTTAAAATACACAGTTGACTGGGTCAAACCCCAGACCAAATGAATCAGACTCTCTGGAGGCAAGAACATGGCTGTGGTATTAAACAAAACCAAAACGAAAACACCAAATAACCTCTCTGAGTGATGATAATGTGTGTCCAGGTCAAGATTAGTCATCATGTGAGGAGGCCAAATGCAACACCAGTGCAGCCTGTTTAGTTTCGAAAAGAGACAATCTAATTCACTGCTTCTTTCAAAACCCTTACAACATAGTCAACAATGAGAGTCATTTGTCCCAAGGCAGAACAAGCACATACAATACAATCTGTTAACGTTCCCAAAATAAACACAACATAAAATCCTCCTGATGTCCGGTTAGGATTCTTTTCATGTGTAAAGGTCATCTAACCAATTTGTGGGTTTGGACTTTAGAAGTGTACATCAGAGTCTGGAAATTTAGAACCAAAAATCTGGTCACAACTGATTGTTGTGAAACAAACAAACAAACAAACAAACAAACAAACAAAAACATCTTATCTGAACACAAGAAAGAAGATCAGGCTTGGTTGTGTTGGGACCAGGCATTTAGATATAGGATGTTAAACTGGAAGATTACTTCAAGGTGGGATGGTAAAGTAGGGTGTGGAGACCAACATCCTAACACCCTGACTTTTACTGAGGATATCTAGTTTACGTATTTCTTTTCTCTTAGTTGGTATCATGAATAGAGAGATCCAGGAGAGGCATGTGAGTAGTGGACACCTAAGCAGCAGACAGGCAAAGGTCCCAGCAGGGAAGCAGTTCACGCGCAGGTAAGAGTAGGAGCAGCTCTAGAAGACCTGGCTCCCCCAAACCCTCTCCATGGCTTTGAGAGCAGAGCTGCCAGATAAAAAACAAGATAGCTGGTTAAATCTGATTTTCAGATAAACAACATTTTTTCAAGTATAAGTATGTCCCCAATGTTGCATGGAATCAGCTGGCAGGCTTGGGTAGCTTGTGGGACAGGAGGAACTGTTCAGCTAAAACACTCCTGATGGCCAATTCCTTCTTGCAGAGAATACCCTTCCTCTTCTTGTGTGTCCCACGTCCAGCTGGCTGTACCATCACCCAGTTGACTCCCATTAAATCAACTGAAATATTATGGGAATGTTGTTAGGAACAGATGGGCTTGAACACTTTGTTGTGGGAGTCTAGATTCAGTTTCCCAGTGAAGGAAAGCCTGGATATGAGCTTACATCGATCTGGCTGCATGGCTAAAATTTACTTAAGCAAATTTTTATAATGCTAAAACAATAAAACTTAAAAATTCATTTGATTGATTTTTGTCCTGAATTTTCCATGTGTTAATGTAAAGAGATTACTCTGAGTGATGCATTCTTTATTATAATAGTAGATTAGCCCTTTAAACTCGAGGTCTCTTTAATAAATAGAAATTGGCAGAAATGGATTTTCACTTTCTATTGATTTAGCTTTATAATTGCCATCTAATCAAAGCTCTGGAGAGTCTTATTTTAACTGCTTTGGTTATTTATGAGTAAATCACTAGCTTCTTGGAGAAATGTTGGCACCAGAAACATAGGAAGGTACAATATGAGCTTGGGATCCTGTGACATAGAAAAAGAGCATCTAAGATACTGAGGCCAGTTCCAAGGTACTCAGTGTCTTATCACAGTAGGGGATGGGGCATGTTTAAGCAATGACTTACACAGGCTCATGGAACTCAGAACAGAAAGTCAGAAAACAAACTGTTATTACTTTGAAAATCAATGTCTTCATTTTGCTTTCTAGTAGAAACTATTGATGAGGTGACCAAATAACTCCAGGAGATGAAATATTTTATGCAATATGAGAAAACAACTCATCATGACTGGAATGAAAGAAATGACAGTCATTATGACATCTATATCATTCATGGAAAACTTAGTATTCGCATAATGCTAATACAATTCCACAAAGACTAGCTTCAAGGAGAGAGGGGGGATAACCTAACTGTACTTGAAAAGGACATACTGTTATCACCCTAATTCAGTTGCCAATTTCTCATCAGTAACCATTGGTCAACCAGATGCCCTACTCATGATATGCTATAATATGAAATACACAACATCACAGAGAATGAATGTGTGTCAATAATATTTTGTGTGAATTTGTCAGACTTTCACATCAGTGTGTAGAAACTATGGGAGGGAGAAGACTAAACTGAGAAAGACAATCAACACATAACCGGACAAACCCAGAATAACTTACTGAGGATGACTCGCCTTTGAATAGTTTTCCCCTTAAGTCAGTCTGATGAATAAAGAAAGGGGATGTGTGTACTACTATATCCAAGAGAGAGAAATGTAATAGTCATCATCATCAATGTTAGGAACTTGGATCCTGGTCTGGACAAAATAAGAAACTCTTTCCCAGAATTTAGGAAATTTGATATTAAATGGTAATATTTTGACATAGCAAGATGTACATTGTTAGACTAAAAGTATTTACAGTATGACCTCATTTTGGTAACAGAATCACACATGCAAAGAAAAAGGTCTTGAGGCACCCATTGGGACTCTGGGTGGCAGAACAGAGCATCATCCTTTTCTTAGTTTCTTCAATCTCTGTTTCCTAACTTTATGTAGACATTATACAGCTTTTGAAATGACCAAAACTTATTTTTAATTAAATAACACAAATATTTCTGGTAAACGCAGAGTCACATTTTTAGTAAGATTAATGATTGGGTTTTTCCTTTTAGAACATTGAGGTTTTGAACTAAATGCATTCTCCTTAGAGTTTCTAAATGGCTCCAATAACATGATTCCCCTCCTTTTGATTTCACATGGTTTGCCAACCTAGCCTGAAAGAAATCCTTTCTAAATCCCTAGAGAAAATTCTATTTTCACTGAACTTTTGATCTTACCAAGAGCAATATTTGTAAAGAGAAGCAATAGGCTTCTCTTTACAAATTCAGTCTGATGTTACATCAAAGAAATTCAGATAAACATATGGGCAATAAGTTTCAAGTTCAAGATAAATTCCTAATTTAAATTTCTGAGGAAGTGTTTGAAGTTTTTATGTAGCTATAGCAGAAGCATCAGAAAAATAATAAAAGATAAGCTTACAAGCAACAGTAATAATATTAGTAAAAGTGCTAAAACCTCAATGAGTTTTATTAATGTGTTTAATAATAATAAAATATTGAGTCAATGAGAAATGGAATTTACTCCAAAATATGTGTTTCAGTTTTAAGATATATGTAAAATTTTTCATGAAGTATTATTCTTTTCTAGTGTCTATATAACCAGTATTTTTGTTTTTCCAACATAGCTATCATATGGCCTTGCAGAAGAGGATATATTCTACACGTATTAAATGACTATTTGCACTTCTTCCAACTGAACAAAGAGAATTTTCCCTGCTGCATACTAAAGCTATTTTCACCCAACTGTTTGAAAATGAAAAAGTATATACAGTTGGACAGTGCTTGTGGCTGAAAAAAGCTCATATGACTTTCACTTTTTTGTGCATGGATTCACTGTATGATGTACTTCTTTGGGTAACATAGAGATAGCAGCTAAATGTAAACTTATAGATTCTTGTAGTATAAAGTAATATTTCTGACTATAATATTACTGACTGAATATTATTGACTGACTGAACATAATATTACTAGCTTTGTAGTATAAAGTAATATTAGTGACTATAAGTCCACAGTACCTTATACAAAGCTCTTACAGTTCAGATATGTTTGAGAATTTGCATATTTTGAACTTAACAAGTAACTTGGTGCGTATCATCAAATCTATACCCCAGCAGTGTCTGAGAGGGCTGTGTAATCAAACATATTAATGCTTCTGCAGTGAAATGTAGAAATGTCCCAAAGTATAATAAAGTCTACAAATAGCTTATGAGTTCAGATCAGGTTTCGCTGGCGCTTGAGTTTTGGTGCCAAATTTAACACAAATTTGGGTTTTCAGAGCTTTGAAGATTTCAGAATTGCAGATAAGTACTATAGATAGTAAGATAGACTAGCATCATTAATTAATAATCTGTTATAAAGTAAATTCTATTCCCTTTTCAATGGGAGCATACAGAGCCATTTTCTCAGTGCTTAGACAAAATTGTTGTAGAAGATGCTTTAAATAAACCATTGTCTTGATAATAAGTGGATTCTTTCAGAGTTGATGTTTGTATTATATTTTACTTTGTGAGAAGACTGAGAAGAATAAAGTAAGAATTTTAACCACAAAATCTCTGTCTGTCACAAACTACTCACTAGTGTCCTACCACAGAGGAAAGATGGGTGGGATATGACCTGAGATTACACCAGTTGTCAGAATCTCATTACCCTTTAGTAGCAAAGGTACAAACTGTCTACTCCATGAGTAAGTAGACAATTTATGCCATTTGAGAATAATTAAAGTAAATTACTGCTTTAGAGAATGAATGGTTTGCAACATTGTTGAGAAATATAGTAACATTCAAAGGAGCTAATGTCCAGATAGTCATATTTTAAATAAATATCAGTTAAGATGATACTATTAGCACATGTGTTAGACTGCGTTTAGTTTATTTTCAGCAGTTACTGATTGGGAACAAGCAACTACATTTCAATTTTCTGTAAAGTGAGATGATAAGCATTTGAACCTCACAGGATTTTTTGCAGATTAAATGAGTTTATGTGAATATAGTTTGCAAACTTTCAAGTGTTGAAAGCTGTTTGTGTATCTATTAACTTATTACTTTCCAATCAGACTTTAAAACGTTTGAACAGTTATGATGTACCCTTTTGATATCCTCTTTCATTTGTGGATCTTCAACCTCTTCAACTATGCCAATCCATATTTCTGATTTATTTGCCAACAAAATTATTCCATGTAAGTGCTAGTCAATGACTTTGTGAAGAATTTTACACAAAGATTCACAGCAAATGTAGAATCATATGTCCCTTTTTATTAAAAACCACTAGCAAAAGATCTGCCAAGGACAAGTACCCACCTACCGCCCTGAAGGCAGAGGTCATCCCCAGTGGTAGTGGGGTCCCAGCTGCAGCACTGGGTCTGAATGGGTTTTGAACTTCAACAGGCAGAGGCAGTGAACTTCAGCAGCTCTGGCCACCTGGAGTTCTGTGCCCAGGCATGTTAAATCTTCTATCCCATTCTAGACCCTTTGTTTTCCTTTGTTAAAGATCTAAAAGATGAAGTGGGGCCTCCCTGGTGGCACAAGGGTTAAAGACACAGTGCTATCAAGCAATTGCCAGCCACTGCAGCACAAGTTCAATCCTTGGCCAGGGAGCTGAGCCACGTGGCACAGCAGACCTCTCCTGTCTTGCCTGCTGCTCCCCTCAGCAGTGTACTTCAGTCGATCTGCCTGTTCTGCTTTCCACTCTATCTCTGGTGAATCCTCTCACCCCCCACACCTCTGGACTACACCCCAGTTCTTCTGTGCATAAATAAATCTTAAAAAAAAAAAACATGAAGTGGCAAAGGGTATGAATGAACAAAACATGCATATTCACTACAGGAAATTTCTTTTCCTGGCACCTTATGAAAAAATAGAAATGTGGTCCCTATTTTCACACCCATATCTTCATACACTCTTGCATTCCCTCCTGGACTTGTCAGTGAAAGAAGTTAGGGAACTGTCATGGCAGCCACATATTGCCAGGCGGTGGATCTGTGATGCTGGTCACTTATGTTGAGAAGAAGCATGAATGTTACAATAAAACAAGTATGTTTGATACTGAGCAGCCTTTTCAAGGAAAGGAGGGCAGGATGAAAGAGCTTAATAACACTGAGGTTTGAGGAAGGACTATTCACCTCATGAATACAGGTCTGTCTCTTCAGGACTTTGGGCTGTTTAGACAATGGCTGTAATAATGGTAGCTGAGTTAGCTCTGCAAAAATCACCAAATACCCAGTGCTGATTAGTTCAGAATGGCTTCCCAGATTTCCAGCATTTGACAAACACTGTAGCATTACCCTCTGTAACAGAGTTAATGATTCTGAGTATGGATAGAAGGCAAAAACTGAATAAAGAATAAATCAAGTAGAGGGCATTTTCATCTCTTGTACCACCATCAAATATATTTCTTTGGTCATAAAATTATTCTTTAGTCAGATCCATTAGGCTAGAAGGAAAGAGTTTGCTTTTTTTTTTTTTTTTTCCAAAATCAGGTTCAAAAGTTAGAACATGATTTTTAAATGCCTTTCTCTGAGTCAAGTGAAACCGCAGGCAGACACACAGGGATTGTATCTTCTGCATTTTAATGGCTTCACATGGGGTCACATCATGAGCTCTTCATATAGATGTCGGCTGTTTGATTGCACCTGTGTTTCGATTCTCTTTCTAGATTGGAGAAATACACCAAAGGCACTGTATTAAGTATAGTAGGAGTTATAAAGAGTGTTAAGTGTTGACTCCTTCCTTCAAGGAAATGAAAGATATGTAACTGAAAAGACCTTCAAACACAGAAAAGTGTGAGAAATGGCAAAGCAGGAGAGATCTCTAGGTGCTAACCATTAAGCAATTGGTAAAGGCAATGGGGAATGAGTGGGCTGATGAAAAATAAAGATGATCTACTTAATTTTGCTCTTTCTTTTTGCATAAAATGAATGAGTGTCAAGGTCTCTCCAGTGCAGAGCTGGGAGGGCGCTTTGTGGAATCCACCACATTGACTCAGAATAAGAATTACTGCTCTTGGATGGCATTGCTAGTTGCTTTCTACAATCTGGTTTGAGATTTTTAAATCTAGCTGATTGCATTTACTCACGAATTTGACTCTTCTGTATCTTTATATTTGGCCTAGTTCAGAATCAGGATCTCTAACAGCATCATGCAGGCAATGTAGGGTTTGGATCACAGGTTCCTCAGGCTCTAAAATGGTGTCATTTTCTTAAGAAAACCAGCTCATTATGTGTTTTCATCCTTAAATTTATCATTCCAGGACTTAACTTTTTGCCAGAGTTTGTAAAAATATGACCACAGCCTCTAATTTGAAATTAAGATGTTGTCATTTACTAGGAATCTACATGGAGGAAGAGGGCACAAGAATGCAGGAGAGTCAGAGCCACAAGGAGAACCGCCAGCAAGTGCACAGCAGAGACATGCAATCTCCTCTTCTGCAACTTCCCAGTTCCTTGGACTGACTTGCCCTTTCCTGGAAAATTTCCTTTTTGTTACCTGTCCTTGGGATCCTGTGTGACAGGGGATTTGGAGAGAAGCATCTTGTGACAGGGGAGTTATGGACATCTCTGATAAGGGAATGGTGAGTCAATGCTTCATTTGAATTTTAGAGCACTTTCTCCTTTGTGTTCATGAAAATGTGGTCCCTAGTGATGTGATGTTCCATGGGTACTTGTCTCTTTTAGGGGTGATGAACTTTTGACTAGAGACATTCAAACTGTTGATACCCCGACATCCTTAATATTGCAAAGCCAGATGAGCTCAAACTGGACCTTAGGACTCCAGCACACAGCATCCAGAAAGAGCCAGTCAAGTGTGTACAATGCCATGTCCTGTCGGTGTAGAAACCACCTTGGTTATCAATTCACTGGCAGCAATCTGAAGAACATTCTGGAAGACATAGTGTGGTACTTGCAGACTATTGCAGAAACAGGTAATTAGAGGGATATGCCTGGGTCCAAAAGAACATTCCCTAGCTACTCATGGTTAATAGGTTTTTGCTGTGCTTCTAGTATTTTTAATGAGAAAAATAGAAATCAATATCAAATCCCCGCTATAAAGTGTTTCCAATCTTAAGGATTAGACTTGGAAACGGAAGAGTTTCTCATCTCACAGGTTCAGTGTTCTCAATGATGCCATTGCTTACCCTATGGATTACACGGCCTGGTAGACTCCACTGATTTTTACGTTTGAGCTTCTACAGCCCTGAGGTTCTCTTGAAACCTTGTCTGTGGTCAGACAAGGTGAAGAGTAATAACAAATGCTGTCTAAAAGGGATATTTTAAAGCACAAGATAATTCTTAATAGCTTCAAAAAGAAAGCTCATAAAGAGAACATTTGCCCCCAATATTTTAACTTAGTTCACTAAACATTCACTTTGCCCTTCCCATGTGAACATTAGAGGAAAGAATAGAGAATGTTGGAGAGAGACGCTCATTGCCCCTAAAAACCCAAGACTGTTTTTCTCCAATGAATGACCCCCACATGGAAGGGCTCATGTAGGAAGACTGAGAATTATGTGAGCCACTTGTTATATTATAAAAAGACAATGCTTCAGATGTGTTTATCATGGCAGTTGCATTCACCAATATAGGTCTCTACGATATTATACACAGACCTGGAAATTTTTATAAGAGGATTTCCAGGAGAATTTCCTAAACAGTAGGGTGTTAAATAATAGAAAATACCCATGTAGTCCCCATAGTTTCAGGGGTACACAATAGCAGCAATGGACTTAGCAGTGACTGCTAGAAATGTGGCATTTACTGGACCACTTCTGCTCCTCACAACCAGGACAAATATTACCGTCACATTGGCAGGTGTGCATGGGTTTAACCAAAGCCTAGGTGAGAACTGGGAGAAACTGGTATCATCTCTTCTTTGAAGTAAAAGCTCTGGTTGTCTGTGTTCCATAAACACTTTCCAATAGTAGGGTATCTCATCACAAGGCTACACAATTTATCCTAACAATATATGGTTTTCATCATTGTTTATTCTTCCCTCATTCTAGATTCTTTTTTTTTGTGCTTTTATTTTTTTTATTGTTATTTATGTCTTTTACATTTTGTATTCCCCTTGGGCAGCCCACCACCAATTCACCCGTGATCCATCTCCATGGTCCCCTGTATTCTCCTCTCTTCCATTTTGTGCCCTTATCCTCCCCTCCCCCTCACCCCCCCGCTGAGTGTCTCTCTCCCACCCGGCCTCCCTATAGTCCTGTTATAAGTGAAACCATTCGATATTTTTCTTTTTCTTTCTGGCTTATTTCACTGAGTATGATTCCCTCTAATTC
>PVIJ01009696.1:0-45000 GCA_004024925.1 Scalopus aquaticus
TCAACAAACTCCAAGACAATAAATGCCAGCCAAGAATACTTTATCCCGCAAAGCTCTCCTTCATCTAGGAAGAAAGGATAAGGATCTTCCCAGACAAACAGAGTCTCCAGAAATTCGTCATGACTAAACCCCCACTACAAACAATACTACAAGAAATCCTAAATCCAAAACTGACAAAGGAATGAAAAGACCAGAATGACACAAGGAAAAAAACCACAAAAAACGAATAAAATGGCCAATATAGATGCCATTGTATCAATATTAACTCTAAATGTAAGCGGACTAAAGTCATCAATAAAAAGGCACAGAGTAGCGAAATGGATCAAAAAACAAGACCCAACCTTCTGCTGTCTACAGGAAACACCTTTAGCCACAAAAGATAAACACAGATTGAAAGTAAAAGGCTGGAAAACAATCCTACAAGCAAATGGTCCTAAAAATATGGCAGGGACAGCAATACTTATATCAGATAAAATAGACTTCAAGCTAAAAAAGGTAAAAAGAGACATAGATGGTCACTATATCATGATAAAGGGGACAATTCAGCAAGATGATATAACCCTCATCAACATATACTCCCCAAATGAAGGAGCACCAAAATATATAAGACAATTATGATCATCTCTGAAAACAGACATAAGAGAAAATACATATATAGCAGGAGACTTCAACACCCCACTATCACAAATGGACAGATCAATGAGACAACAAATAAACAAGGACACTAAAGCTCTAAATAAAGACCTAGACCACACGGGCTTAACAGATATCTATAGGGCACTGCACACCCCAAAATCTGAATACACATTCTTTTCAAGTGCACATGGATCATACTCCAGGATCGATCACATACTAGGTCACAAAACAAACCTCAACAGATACACAGAGATCAAAATCATACCTACTATCTTCTCCGATCATAAAGCTATCAAACTAGATATGAACCATGAAAAGAAAAAAAGGAAACCTTTTACATCATGGAGATTGAAACCCACACTGCCTGAAGACCACTGGACTAACGAGGAGATCAAAGAAGAAATTAAAAAATACCTAGAAATGAATGACAAAGAAGACACAACTTTCCAGAACGTTTGGGACACAGCAAAAACAGTATTAAGAGGAAAATACAGAGCAATACAGGCTCACATCAAGAAACAAGAAACATCTCAAAGAAACAATGTAATCTCCCATCTCAAAGAACTGGAAAAGGAACAACAGAAAAACCCAAAAGCCAGTATAAGAAAGGACATAATAAAAACCAAAGAAGAAATAGATGAAATGGAAATCAAAAAAACAATACAAAAGATCAATAAAACCAAAAGCTGTTTCTTCGAAAAAATAAACAAAATAGACAAACCTCTAGCCAGGCTTGCAAAGAAAAAAAGGGAGGACACACAAACAAACAGGATAAGAAATGAAAGAGGAGAAATTACAACAGACAGAACAGAAATCAAAAGAATAACCAGAGATTAGTATGAACAGCTATATGGAAACAAGTTCAAGAACTTGGAGGGAATGGACAAATTCCTGAAACTACACACCCACCCCAAAATAGGTAGAGAAGATATACAACACCTGAACAGGCCAATTTCAAGCAGCCAAACTGAAACAGTACCAAAACCCTCCCCCAAAACAAAGCCCAGGACCCAATGGTTTCATAAACAAATTCTACCAAACATTCAAAAATGAACTAGTCCCTATCTTACACAAACTCTTTCAAACAATTCAGAAGGAAAGAATATTACCAAACACGTTCTATGAAGCCAACATAACACTAATACCAAAACCAAACAAAGACAACACAAAAAAAGAAGACTACAGACCAATCTCTCTAATGAACACCAACACAAAAATATTCAACAAAATCTCAGCCAACAGGCTCCAACACTGCAACCAAAAGATAATACACCACGACCAAGTGGGATTTATTCCAGGGACACAAAGATGGTTCCACATCTGAAAATCAATCAATGTAATCCAACACGTCAACAAAAAGAAAAATAAAAACCATATGATTATATCAATAGATGTTGAGAAAGCATTTGACAAAGTGCAACACCCATCTATGATAAAGGGCCTTGAAATCCTTGCGATAGAAGGAACATTCCTTAACATAATAAAAGCCATATACGACAAACCCACAGCCAGTATTATCCTCAACGGTGAGAAGCTGAAAGCCTTCCCCCTAAAATCAGGAACAAGACAAGGATGTCCACTCTCACCATTGCTTTTCAATATAATACTTGAAGTCCTAGCGAGAGCAATAAGACAAGAGCAAGACATACAAGGGAGCCAAATAGGGAAGGAAGAAATCAAATTGTCACTATTTGCACATGATATGATTCTATACATGTAGAATCCTAAAAACTCCATAGAAAAACTACTCAAAACTATAGACCAATTCAGTAATGTAGCAGGATACAAAATCAATGCACAAAAATCAGTAGCCTTTCTATATGCAAACACTCAGTCTGAAGAAGAAGAAATTAAGAGAATTATCCCCTTCAAAATCGAAACCAAAAACATCAAGTACCTGGGAATAAACCTAACAAAAGAGGTAAAGGACTTATACAAAGAAAACTACAAGACACTGTTAAAAGAAATAGAGGAAGACACAAAAAAATGGAAAGACATCCCCTGCTCATGGATTGGAAGAATTAACATTATCAAAATGGCAATCCTACCAAAAGCAATCTACAGATTCAGTGCTATTCTGATAAAAATCTCAATGACATTCTTCAAAGAAATAGAACAGATATTGATGAAATTCATATGGAACCCAAAAAACCTCGAATATCTAAAGCTCTCCTGACTAAAAAGAATAGAAATGGAGGGATTACACGCCCAGATTTCAAACTATACTACAAAGCCATAATATTAAAACAGCATGGTGCTGGAGCAAAAACAGACCCATAGACCAATGGAATCGAATAGAAAAGCCAGAAATTAATCCACATATTTATGGACAACTAATCTTCAACAAAGGAGTAAAGAATGTGCCATGGAACAAGGTTAGCCTGTTCAGTAAATGGTGTTGGGAAAACTAGACTGCTACATGCAAAAAAATGAAGCTAGACTACTACCTCCCACCGGGCACAAAAACCAACTCAAAATGGACAGAAGACCTGGAGATAAGACCTCAAACCATAAAATTTATAGAAGATAATATAGACAAAACTCTACATGATACACATCTCAGCAAAATCTTTAAAAACACATCCCTTATTGCAAGGAGTTAAAGAAAAGATAAACAGCTGGGACTACATCAAGCTAAAAAGCTTCTGTACAGCAAAAGAGACAATAACCAAAATAAACAGACATCCTACTAACAGGGAGAAGATCTTTGCACACAATACAACCGATAAAGGACTGGTAACAAAAATCTACAAAGAGCTCACACAACTCAACAAAAACAAAGGGAACAATCCAGTCAAAAAATGGGCAGAAGAGCTAAAAAGACTCCTCCAAAGAAGAAAAGCAAATGGCCAACAGGTATATGAAAAAATGTTCAACATCACTTATAATCAGGGAAATGCAATTAAAACCACATGAGATACCACCTCATGCCAGTAGAATGGCACACATTGAAAAAACAGGTAACAACAAATATTGGCGAGGATGTGGAGAAAAAGGAACTCTTCTGCACTGCTGGTGCGAATGCAAATTAGTCCAACCATTATGGAAAGCTGTGTGGCGCTTCCTCAAACTGCTAGAAATGGAGCTTCCATATGACCCGGCAATACCGCTTCTGGGAATCTACCCAAAGGTCACAAAAACACTAATCCGAAAGGATACATGCACATGCATGTTTACTGCAGCACTCTTTACAATAGCTAAGGTATGGAAACAACCCAGATGCCCAAAAGTAGATGACTGGATCAAGAAGATATGGTACATAGACACAATGGAACACTACTCAGCATTCAAAAAAGACAAACACATGCAATTCGCAGCAACATGGATGGAACTAGAAGGGATCATGATCAGTGAAATAAGCCAGAAAGAGAGAGAAAAATATCGAATGGTTTCACTTACAACAGGAATATAGGGGAGCCAAATAAGAATGCGACATTCAGCAGGGGAGGAGGGGAGGGAAAGGGCTCAAGAGGGGGTAAGAGCGGAGCACAAGGGACTATGGTGATGGCTTCACGGGTGAACAGGTGATGGGTAACCTATGGGGAACACACTTTAATGTAAAAGATGAATAACAAAAGTAAATTGAAAAAAAAGAAAATGGAAACTTGTCAACTAAGACTAAATGATGAGACAAGAAACAAGTTTAGTGAATAGTCAGTTCAGTAAACTGGCCACTGGGTAAAATGGGCTTTTGGGGCCTCCCCGGTGGCACAGCGGTTAAGCGCTGCGCTGTGGAGCTGTCAGCAGCTGTGACGCGAGTTCGATGCCCGGCCGGGGAGAATCCCACATGGTGCGGCAGACCTCTCCTGCCTCGCCCGCTGCTCCCCTCAGCAGTGTATTTCTGATCTGCCTGTTCTGCTACCCGCTCTGTCTCTGGTGAACCCTCTCGTCGCCCCATGCCTCTGGCCTGTACCCCAGCTTGTATGTATAAATAAAAAATAAATCTTTAAAAAAAAATGGGCTTTTGAAGAATCATCTGATTTTCCAATTAGTCTTGATTGCTTTGCTGCCTCTAGGCCCTGGGGTGAGGCACACACAGCCTTAATTTGGACTAGCATTGTGCTAATACAGTAGTATGAAATTTAAATTCATTAAAATTAAAAATCCAACTTTTAATCACATAAAAAAAAATTGGGTTTGGGATTTAAAAACCAGACCTGTGAGCTTGGAGGGGAGTGATTGCCTGTGGTTGTGGATTGCCAGGATTTCAAGAGTGCCATTAAGATTTCAGCTCGTCGGAACTGGTAGGACGCATTCACTAATTTATCCTTCCCTTTTTGTAAATAAACCCTGTTACTAATTTAAAAAAAATAAAAAGTCTTACACTCGAGTCTATTTGTCTTGATGGGGCAGATGGCAGAACCTATTTGGAGTGGGCAGGTTTGCATCTCTGGGGTGTCCCTCTCTCTGCTTTGTAACACTTTCATCTTACATCCAGGGTCTCGGCTCAGGCAATATTACTGGTTGTGTTTACGTGTTGTCTAATTAACCTCTGTCTCTCTCTCTCTCACTCTCTCTTCTCTCCCTCTTTTCATTTCCCTTGTAAATAAACCTTTTATTAAACTTTCTATGTGTGTGTACCTTGGGTCTTGTTCTAAGTTGTTTTTTTTTAAGCACTCAGGTGAGAACTCACACACAGGAATCCCGTTTCCCTTTGGGGTTGCCTGTAACAGAGTGATCGCAATTTTACTTGCTGGAAGCCAAAGGGACAACATCAAATAAGAGTATGATGCCATGGGCAGCCGCCTACCCCATCCCTGGCCTTGAGCTGTGGGAGGCTGCTGCTGGAAGCCTGCCCCTTGCCAAGTCAGCACCGGAAGCACCTGAGTGTTTGTGTCTGTGTGTGTCTGTGCAGATGTGCGGGGCCTTAGCACGGCTGACACATTGCTCTGGGGGGGTCCTCTGGCATCTCCCAGTATGTCTTGGAGCAAACAGCCCCGAACATCTTCTGGTGAAGATCTTAGTGATGTCGTTTTTGGAGTTTATGGGTTTAAAAGCTTTGGTTGTCGGGCAAGGCAGGATATATTTTTTCCAACCAAGTATTGTTAGGTCCGGACCTGGGTTAGCAGAAGGGAAGCCATGATGGCCTCTCAGTCACCTAAGCAGGTAGCAACTTAAAGAAAAACAACTTCCCGATACCCTGATGCCCACCCCCTCACCACCCTTACCAGAACTCCAGACAGCCCAGTCCGATAAAGGGGGACCGAAAGGAAAAAACAACTTCCTAAAAACAACTCCTTCCGCATAACTGAAGATCCCTCGCAGACCCCCTGGGCTAAACACCGCCCTGTATAAGTTCCCCTTGCTTGACCTTGGGCGCGACTTCACTGGCCTCCAACTTGAGACCTGCGAACCTCACCTGGGAGCTTTTTCATAAAGGCCCTTTGCTGCTTTGCCTGGATTCTTCCTCTCCACTACTGTGCCTATCTTTCGCAGACCTCTCAAGTATTTTTTCCGCTTTTTCTGCCTTTTCCGACAGCCGGGAATCCCGCACCCTGGCTCGGCTGCCTCTGAGTCGCTTTTCACGCCAACGGGCGCCAAGGTTGTCCAGTTAAGTGAAATGTGATGGAAGTGATGTCGTTTTTGGAGTGGATGGGTTTGGAGAGCGGGGTCTTTGGGTTCACTCTGGGAAAGGCTTCCCCAGGGTTCCCCTTTCAGTGGCATGTGGCAAGTTTCTCCACAACACAGAGACGTTAGTTATATTTAAAGGACAGGTTTATTAAGGAAAGAGACAGAGGAATAAAGGACGCTTACATAGACACAAGCGGGCAGGAAGAGCTGCCTGAAGGGAACGGTCTGCTAAGAGGGAGATCTGCCTGGTCACAGGCAGGCGGGCAGCCCTGGGGAGAGCTGCCTGTGCTGAGGAGGGCAGTGAAGAGAAGACCCGGTATGGTACAGGTCACGGGCAGGCAGGCAGGCCGCTGCCCTGCAGAGGGACAAAGTTGGTGAAAAGGGACACATGTACAGGCACAGGTGGGCAGAAAGAAGACTGCCGCGAGCTCTTGCAGAGACTGCACTGATACAGTCCTTTCAATTGGGAGGGGCTCGTTCCCTCCAGGAGTGGTTTGTTTGCTGCTGATCCTGAATAACCATCCAGGACTGGAAAGGGAACCTGAGATTCCACAGTGGTCTCAGTCTCCATATCTTCACCTTTCGCTCAGCCTTAGACACTGGCGCCTAAGGATTTTTGGTTATCACTGGGTTAATGGTCATGCTGATTCCTTCCAGCCCACCTCCTTGTGGAGTCAGGTTCTAGTCTTGTGATTCCTTTTTTTTTTTTTTAAGTTCTAGCTCCTCCATCACTAGCAGTGTAACTGCTACCTCAGTGATGGAGGCTGAGGGCAGAAAATATAGGAAGGAGGAGGCACAAGATTAGAAACTGAAGGTGGGGTAGAAAAGATTGACACAGTCATTAAACCAGCTATAGAAATGAAAAATCCGTAGACCCCACTACTGTAGCAAGTATCAGGCAGCTATGGAAAGTACCAGGAGCCCAGAGCAGAGGTGGGCATATGGAGATGGAGGCCATTTTAGAGAATTACCGGTCCTTACAAATCAACCTAGTCACACCTTAAAGTAATTAACTTAACAATAGACAACAATTCCACAAAGGAATGGCCCTCCTCCCAAAGAGACCGCTATGTGGATGCAAGTTCTGTCCTAGCAAGAGGCAGCTCCCCTCCCTAGATGCCTCCGTCACCATGCAGGTGTCTCTTAACAAACCTGCCCCTTTCAGAGGGAGCTCTTTCTGCCCACTTGTGTCCACGCAAGCGTCCTTGCCTTTCCTTTTTTATATAACAAACCTGCCCTTTTGGACATAACTAAACGTCTCTGCCTCATGGGGAAACTTGCCTTGTGCTTCTGAAAGGGAACTCAGGTGAAACTTTGTTCAGAGGCCTAAAGGCCCAGCTCACTAAACCCAACACCTCTCCAAATTGACACCATCAGGAAAAAAAAAAAAAAAGCAAGTCAGCAGCAAGAAACCTGCTTTTATCAGCACTGGATTTGCCCCTGGCCCAGTGGGGCCCTCTTGTCTGGGCCCCAAAACTGGAATCAAGCCCAGACTGGAGTTACTAGAACACTTGAAACCTAGAAAATCCTAACACAGGAAACAGCAAGAGGGAATGCAGGACATCAAAGCCAGTCAGCTAGAAAAATGTTGCGAGGGAGCCTGAGGGAACACAGCTGCTGTCCGAAGGTTGGTGAGGAGCTGATAGCAGGCAAAAGGGGCTTCAAAATTGCCAAGGGCACTGCCCAAACTGCTTATGGTCACTTGCACAAGTGCAAGACTACTCAGGCTTAGGGAACAATAACAATGGGATTTATTTAACAGAGAAAAACAAAGAATTACTGAAATCAAAATATGACCGTTTAACTTACTTACAGCAATGTCCAGTCCTTTTAAGTTTAAGTCCCAAAGAAGAAACAACAAAGCTGGCATCTTCCCACCACTGCAGACGTGGAGCTCCTCTTCCAAACCATAGGCCATGTTTCCACAGTGGCGTCTTCCTGCTTCTGTAGACGCGCAACAGCCAGACTGTAGGCCAGGTTCCAACTCCTGAGGACGACGCAGGACACAACTGGAGATGCTCCCGCAACTGCCATGGTGCCCCAGCACAGCACCAGGCCAACAACGCTGAAAACAGCAACTACAGCGGCCAGACGGCCCAACAGACTGCACTCACGCATTTTAGGAAGGCGCCCCCTTCAGGACTCTGCCTTCTTCCTTCAGCTGCAGTGAAAACAAAACGGAGCAGTTTCCATCGCTTGGCTACTTGCAAAGCCTCCAAAGTCGCTGGCCCCAAAGTCACTGAAAATTAAAAAATGCTTCCTCTATTCCTACATTATGGCAACTGCTTCTTTTCCTACATTGTAGCGACTGAATCTCCTTCTACTTCAGTCCCTTTTATTTCTCATCAGAACCCCGCCCCCCAGGGCCTCCCTGGTGGCGCAGCGATTGGGCGCTGCGCTGTGGAGCTGTCGCAGTTCGAGATACAAGTTCAACGCCCAGCCAGAGAGAATCCCACATGGTGTGGCAGACCTCTCCTGCCTTGCTCCCCTCAGCAGTGTATTTCTGATCTGCCTGTTCTGCTCCCCGCTCTGTCCCTGGTGAACCCTCTCGCCACCCCATGCCTCTGGCCTGTACCCCAGCTTGTATGCATAAATAAATAAATCTTTAAAAAAAAAAAAGAATTCCCACCCCCAACTGCAAAACCTTTTAGCATTTTCCCTGGGGCTATTCATTCTCATCAGCAACCCCCTCCAGGGGGCACCACCTTTACCGGACTTTGGCCTCAGCCTGGTTACAGAGCCACCGCTAGAAGTTACTAGGACGAGGCCTCAGCTGCAGCAGATGATGGTTTCCACTCATCTGTCTGCCCCCTGGCCACTGGCCTCTCCTCCCAAGAAACAGAGTTTGTCTGCAGACCGCTCTTGTGGGAAAGCTCCAGAAAGTATTTTATTGCTTGTGACAAAGAGTGACTTTTAATAGCAGCATGAGATCTTTGTTTTCCAAAAAGAATATAGGAAAATAAAGAAACCAAACATGCAAACTTCCCTTCTCATCTTGGCAGCATGCAGATCCAGAAGTGTGCCCGGCGCTCCTTCTCACTTTGAAGCCCTCAGGGCCCTCTGCACAGCCCCTTCCTCCCCCTTCCAGTCTAACTCCTACTTCTGTTAGGTTTCAGCTCAAGGTCACCTCTTTGAGAAAGACTGTGAGTCCCTGGACCAGGTTGGGTCTTCCCTTTCCACACCCTGGACTCTCTCAAATCACTTATTACACTTGTAATTCCCTTTTTTTTTTAAATAAAGATTTATTTATTTATGCATACAAGAGCTAGGGTGTAGGCCAGAGGTGAGGGGTGAGAGTATTCACCAGGGACAGAGTGGGGAGCAAAACAGGCAGATTGACTGAAGTACACTGCTGAGAGCAGCAGCGTGCAAGCCAGGAGAGGTCTGCTGTGCCATGTGGGAAGCTCCCTGGCCAGGGATCAAACTCATGCTGCAGTGGCTGTGGATAGCTTCATAGGCTGAGAGTTAACCCCTTGCACCACCAGGGAGGCCCCTACACTTGTGATTCTTAAGATACTACTTATCAAACATACTTCTCTTGGTGATGGGCTGCAGGTGTCCCATTATCTTTCCCCAGCTTATACCTAGCAGCACCCTGCGCCCAAACTCTCACCTTCCAGATTGGACCAATGCAGGTTTAAACCTGTGTGTGTGAGTGTTTAAAAGCCAGGGCCTGATGTCCTTCAGTCTCTGAGTAGAGGGCTCTGGAGATGCCTCCAAAGTCAGGGCTGATCCTCTTGGGGGAGCTGATGGGCTCAGCAGGTCCACCTGTGTCATGATGCTCACCAGCATTTTTCTGCTAGTGCCTGGCTTTCAGGAAGCACGCAGGATGTGTGTGTTGCGTTAACTGAATTGATAGCAGGCAAATGGGGCTTCAAAATTGCCAAAGGCACTGCCCAAATTGCTTACTGTTCACTATCTTGGTTCTGCACCAGCACCCACAATTGCAAGACTACTCAGACTTAGGAAACAATAACAATGGGATTTATTTAGCAAACAGGGAAAAGCAAAGAATTACTAAAGTCAACATATGCCCGTTTACCTTACTTAAAGCAATGTCCAGTCCTTTGAAGTCCCAGAAAAGTAACAAAGGTGGCGTCTTCCCGCCACTGCTGATGTGGAGCTCCTCTTCCAAACAATAGGTCACGATTCCAAAATGGCGTCTTCCTTCTTCTGTGAACGTGCAACAATCAGACTGTAGGCCAGGTTCCAACTCACAAGGATGACACAGAACATAACTGGGGATGCTCCCAGAACTGCCATGGTGCCAAAGCACAGCACCAGGCCAACAACACTGAAAACAGCAACTACAGTGGCCAGACGGCCCAACAGACTGCACTTACGCATTTTAGGAAGGCACCCGCTTCGGGCCTCTCCCTTCTTCCTTCGGCTGCAGTAAAGAAAAACACTGGGAGCAGTTTCCATCGCTCTGATACTTGCAAAGCCTCCAAAGTCGCTGGTCCCAAAGTCACCAAAGATTCCAAAAATGCTTAATCTGAAATTCTATATCCTGGCGGCTCAAAACTTCTGGCATCTGATTTCCAAACTCTCAATCTTGGTGGCTACATTTTCTGCCGCTTCTTTTCCTACATCATGGCGATTGCTTCTCTATTCTTTCAGCATGGCAACCACCTCTTCCATTCCTACATCATAGCGACTGTTTCTTCTTTTCCTACATCATGGCTACTGAATCTCCTTCTCCTTCAGGCCCTTTTATTTCTTATCAGAAACTCCACCCCAAATTGCAAATTTAGCATTTTCCCTGGGGCTTTCATTCTCATCAGCAAACCTTTACCAGACTTTTGACTCAGCTTGGTTACAGAATCATCTCTGGATGCCTGGCAGTCTGGCTCCCAGGTAGCGTGAGGCCCTTCCTGCAACAGTCCTAGTGGGGTCACCTTATGTTCTGTGATCTGAATGGGTTGCCCTTTCCCACCCAAGAATGTCCTTTTTTGGATGCCCATGTACAGCAGGTCCACAGAGTACATGTTTTCTTTCAGTATCCTTTCATAATGTGATGAGAATTTAAAAGCAATCTCTGCCCACGTTGAACAGAATGTCTATTCCAGCAATGACTTCTTAAAGTCAACGTTCACAAGAACCTATCCGCCAGAATAAGTGAGGGGATACTGTATTTGGACAGTATTTAACCCCTATTAAATAAAAACATATTAATGAAAAAAACAAATCATTTTATACATATTTTTTAACCAGCTTTTACACAGCTTACCCATGGGCCTTTTAGACGTGTGCTCTGAGCTGGAAGTGAAGCGAGACCTTTTTTCTTCTCTTGTCTGCAGAAAATAACCCACCACTAGCCCACTCCCTGCCCCATGCGCTCAGAAAGGTTAACACTGAATCCTAACATTTCTCTTTGAAGAGGAAGGGGAGAGTAGACCATTATTTCTTATTATTTTTTCCCCTCCCAACAGCTAACACATGTTCTGGGTGGAAACACTGAACCACGGGGCAGGAGTGCAAATACCTTTCTTACTCAGGACTCAAAGCACCTTTTTTACCTGGACCCGAGACTCAGCAAGACAGGGCATGTGAACCGTCTTTTTTATTACAAAAAGAACAAATGCACAATTGAGGAAATACAGATATGAAAATAGAAAATCTAAATCACTATAATTCTAGTACCCAGAGATGACTGCTCTGAGTGTTTTGAGATCATTCCCCCCCACCCAGAAAATATATCTCATTTAATAAAAATGAAAACACATTTGGGGAGATGTTAAAAAATTTTAATACAGAAAGAATAACCAAGAAAATATTCCTCTGCTCTCCAGTGGCATTGATAAATGCAAGCATCTGGTAATGTGTGTGTGCGTGTGTGTTTGTGGCTGTGTGTATATGAATGAAACATTTCAGATAAAGTTGGTCTCTCCTTGCTTTCTTTCAAAGTTTCATTTCTCTTCTGTCTTCCCTAGGAGTAATCAATAACACAAACTGAAATGTCTCCTTCCAGGCTGTCTACCTATATGTATTTATGTATGTATATGTGAGTGTCCAGGGTAATGGTAATTACATATTGATCTGAAGCCTATTCCACTTTACATTTTTAAGATCTCTCTATGTTGATATATGCAGCACTAACTGATTTGTTTCAATAGCTATGCAGGGGTATGAATATGTCACATTTTATTTATTCTTTTACTGTTAAAATCCATGTAGTTTCTAACATTTTACTATTACAACCATTGCTGTAAGTCGACTCCTTGCGTAAGTTTCCTTGTGCATATACTCAAGGGTTTCTTAAGATGAGTATTTAGGATTAGAATGCTGGGTCAAAGGATATGAATATTTCAAGGTTGCGAAGTTAACTTCCAGAGTGATTTTGCCAATATATACTCCCTCCAGCACATACAAAAATTCCCACTCTCACAAATCTTCACCACCTGTCAGACCATTTACATTTTGCCAATCAATAGGCTTCAACTTGTATCTCATCCTTCTTTTTCATTACCCTTTCCATAACTGCATGTGAATTTAAACCACGGGCTCTTTTGTAATTGTTTTATGCACTTATTGTATCTTAAATACCTTCCTATGTAAATAAATATTTTCCTATATAATTGTAAGGCATATTTATTTTGGGTATGCAACAGTTTACTTAACAAATGCCCTGCCATTGGACATTTGCAAGTTTGCTATTGTAAACATCACATGGGAATTAATACAGCAGAGTGGCGAAGAGGAAGTGATACAGGACAGGAAGGGGCACTAAAACTAGCCGAGGTCACTGCCCAAATAGTTTACCAGTCACTATCTTAGTTCTTCACCTGTACTTACAAATGCAAGACTACTCAGGCTCAGGAAACAACAACAGTGGGATTTATTTAACAAACCAGGGAAAAACAAAGGGTTACTGAGGCCCAAAATGGCCGTTTACCTCATCCAAAGTAGTGTCCGGTCTTTTAAGTCCCAAACAAAAAGCAGCTGAAATGGCATCTTCCCGCCACTGAGGATGGAGCTCTTCTCCCAAACAATAGGCCACATGCCCAAGATGGCATCTTCCTGACTCTGCAGACACGGGCGGTCAGACTGTAGGCCAGGTTCCAACTCCCAAAGACAACAGAAGATAGCAACAGGAGATGCTCCCAGAGCTGCAGAGATGCCCCAAAGCAGCACCAGACCAGTGACACTAAAAACAGCAGCCGCAGCAGCCAAATGGCCCAACAAATGCAAAGTATGCTTTCATCCTAATGCATTTTAGCACCCTGCTCTGGGTCTTTGCCGTCTCTCCTTGGCTGTAAAAGCAGCAATAACAGGAACAGTTTCTGTTGCTCAGCTACTTGCAAAGCCTCCGAACTTTTCCTTTCTGAGGTTGGCTGCTGAAGGCCTCCACGAGAGGCCCACAGCAGCCTTCTGGAAGATTGGCACGGTGGGGACCAAAACCCGCTGACCCCAAATGCCGAAGATCCAAAAACTCAAAATCCCAAAGACTGAATGAATCTGCTCCCCCTTCTGTCGTCCCTTATGTTTCTTATCAGTTGCTCCACCCCAAACTACCATACTTTTTAGCCTTTTCCCTGGGGCTATCTATTCCTGTAGTAGGACAGCTAAGAAAATGTCCTTAGGATCTGTAAACCACTAGATAGATTGATCACTGTCAGCACTTTCCTCTATGTTTATAATACCAAGAAGTGCTGGAACTCATATTTTGATAAATAAAAAAAGTCTCTACCCTTCTGGAAGAAAACAGGATATAGATACACAGACACAGTTGATAGTTCATGTTTATATAGATTACACATATGTGTGTGTTTCTGTTGGTTTTGAGATCAACTGTACAATTAAGAATCGATCACCAGGCACTGCAGAAATCGCAGCTCCCTGCCCACCTGTCACTATGCAGGTGCCTCTCTTTTACCTAATAAGCCTGTCCTTTAAAATGAAAAAAAATTAAAAGTCACTAAAAATACATTAAAAAGTCAAAACTTTTAATGCCTCCCCACTGATTCAATTTTTTTTTTTTAATTGTCCAGGTGAGCATCGCACCTGAGAGACAAGGCCCAGGACGGTCGGAAGGACTGAATAAGATGGGGCCTGGTTACTGGGCCAACCGCTGGGGGGGCAGCTGGGCAGAGCCAGAGGAGGGGAGTGAGGCTGGCCTGCATGGGGTGGGGAGACACGGTTCCCTGAGAGAGGAGGGTGACCGCAGGGAAGGAGTCAAGTGACTAGGTGGGGCTGACAAATTTGTGGGTGGTGAGGGGGGCATCTAAGACCCGGGACTCAACTGCCACAGCTGTTCCCTGCAGAGAGGGAGGCAGGCTCTTGGACAGCAGTGACGGCAACTTTGCTGTACACCTGGTGAGGGGAAAGCAGAAGGCGCGTCTAGAAAGTGTGAACAGACCTGTTCGTAGCAACCAAAGCCGGTGTTACAGACCCCCGGCCGGCCCGTCCCTGCCGGTGGGAGTGCAGACTGCTGGCACACGTCAGGAGAGCAGTGGTGAAACCAACCGCCCCGCATCCTCTGTCCCTTCCGCCTCAGAGGTGGAGTCTCATTCTCCTCCCTGTGCGCTTCAGCCTCAGTGATGACGTGAACCATGGAATGCGGCAGAGCCCCAGTCAGAAGCTACCTCTGCTTGAATATGTCCTCACTCTCAGGAACAGCTGCCGTGTTGGATGTCCCCCCGCCCCGGAGGCCTCACTGGGGACTCCACCGCCCCGCTTGAGCCTGTCCACGGAGGCCCCAGTACAAAGTGGAATCTCTTTGGGGCCTCAGCCCACGTGGTGGCCACACCTTACGCCTTTGTCAACACACAAGGAGGAAAGGGATCCTCCTCCGCCAGCCAGCCTCCCGGAATCTGTGGCCCACAAATGAGATATGATCAAAGAGTGGCTGTTTGAACTCCCCAGATTTGAGTGGCAATGTTTTTTAGTAGTAATAGCTCACCCGAACAAGTTACAGCCACTCACACTGAGGATACCCACACCCTATAACCTACCAGTGCCACTTGTAGATAAATCTAGCCATATTTGTCTCTATTCGTGCCAAAAGCTATATACAGGAAAGAACCCTATGTTTTTAATAGTCCCGAATTGGAAACAATCCAAAGAAAGCAAGAAGAGAATTGTTCATCTGCTAAGCAGGCTGCATGGAGCCAGAGAGGAGCAGGTAGACAGGGCAGAAGAAGCCTGGACTGGCTTTATGTGACCTAATTAGGGGAGCCCCTGATTAGATGGCTGCTCAGTGATGACTATGACTCCCACTAGCACAGCTAAACACCCACTGAAAGAGGGGTGATCCAGGGACCACCTCCCTCCTCTCCCCACTACCACATGAGAACCAGCCTGCCCCATTTTACTTACGCAAATTTTTCTAATGATTACAGT
The DNA here is from genome assembly GCA_004024925.1 of Scalopus aquaticus. Lineage (NCBI taxonomy): Eukaryota > Metazoa > Chordata > Mammalia > Eulipotyphla > Talpidae > Scalopus > Scalopus aquaticus. The sequence continues at coordinate 15,550 of PVIJ01009696.1, forward strand.
TTGCAGAGTGCCCTGTGTAATACCTGATCATAGGAAAGAATGATGGGAAGGAGGCGGGTAGGAGGGGAAGCAGGAAGGGAAGAAGGGAGGAAGAGGAAAAGGAACAACTGGGTTGCTTTTATTTAACAGGCATGTAAACAGTTACAACAAAATAGAAAGTGCTGAATTCCAGGTTTGCTCCCTGTTGTTTTTTTTTTAAGATTTATTTATTTATTTATTTATTTATTTATGCATACAAGAGTAGGGGTATGGGCCAGAGATATGGGGGTGGTGAAAGAATTCACCAGAGACAGATTGGGGAGCAGAACAGGCAGATCTACTGAAATACATTGCTGAGGGGCGCAGCGGGTGAGGCAAGAGAGGTCTGCTATGCCATGTGGAAAGCTCCCTGGCCAGGGATCAAACTTGTGCTGCTGTGGCTGGTGACAGCTTCACAGCGCTGAGACTTAACCCCTAGCACCACCAGGCCTTGCTCCCTGCTTTTGGGCTGGTCACTAGATTCTGCCTCAGGGTCCCCACCTGTCTTCTGTACCCCACTAGAAAGGAAACCTTGAGGACAGGACAGTGTTTTCCACAGATGCCAGCCCTGGGCCTTGAGCATGGTAGAAGCTTCAAAGCCATTTTTAAAAAGCTGAATTAAGGCAGCGTTAGCTGGTTGATGAGGTCGCCCAGCAGGCTCCCTCCTCCATCAGCTGTCAGGGTAGGGGAGTAACCTTGGCCCTGAGCAGGTGAGAGCTTACAAGAATCTAGCCCTTCCTGTACAGCCCCACCAAGTCAGAGGACAGAAGGGAGGTCTGTGGACATTAAGTGGATCCAGATATGAACGCCCCTTCCCAAGGTCCGGTGACTCCGCCATCACGAGTTCCCAGCACATCAGTCCCATAAAATAAATCTAGTCATAAAATGGCAGACAGGAGGTGCCCTCCAGTCAAGGAGAGAAACGGTAAGGAAGGAGTTCGGCAGAACCTAAAGGTGGAAGGAAACACACCGGAGATGCACGGGATTTTACTAGACCTGCCTTGGTCCTCCGGGAGCAGGGTCCCTGGGGGAGAGCCCCCTCCACGTGTCAGGAAGGAGCTGAGCTGGGAATCCCCACCTGTCTCCTTCCCCAGCAAGGGGTGGGGAGGGGCATGGGGGGGTGCTACACCTCTAGGTTCCCTATCCCAGTACCAGTTGTGGCTTGGACAGTTGAGGTTTGGACATTTATAGTTTAGAAAGTGTAACGTGTGCACACACGGGCGCTCACATGCGGTTAATGAAATGCGAATTATGCATTTTCACAGACGGTTTACCAATAAATATCTTTCATTAGTCAATTAGAAAATGTGCCGTGGAACTCTAAAAGACTCGGAAACGCAGGTCTAGTGTAGCCACAGATTCTGTTTGAGGATTTCAAAAAGAGCTCTCATGTGGGACTTACCCAAGCCAACAGAGGGCGGCCCTCACTATTACAAGTTTTTTAAACACCACCCCCCCCCAGGGTGGGGGGAGGAATGCAAGATGCTGAGATGTAGGAAGTGGGCTTTTGATTTTTTTTTTTTCCTGTAGGCTAAAGCACTACATTGGGGAGGGGAAGGGAGGACTGAAAACGAGAAAATTAACCTATGAATATTGCTAAAATTCCATATTCCTTTTGCATGTAGTTGAGTTTAATCAATTTCATCTTTTTTTTAAGATTTTATTTATTTATACATACAAGCTAGGGTACAGGCATGGGGCGGCAGGAGGGTTCACAAGAGACAGAGTGGGGAGCACAACAGGCAGATCAACGGAAATACACTGCTGAGGGGAGTAGCGGGCGAGGCAAGAGAGGTCTGCCGCACCATGTGGGACTCTCCCCGGCCGGGCATCGAACTCGCATCGCACGCTGCTGACAGCTCCACAGAGCAGCGCTCAACCGCCGGGCCACCAGGGAGGCCACAATTTCATCTTGTGATTTAAGCTCATGCTCTGCCTAGATTAACCTAAAGTTCGTAGCTAATGCCCCCACCGTTGGCATATAGCTGAGCGTTTAAGCTGACAGACAGTTTAGTTACATCTTTCCATTTCCAAACAAATAAAGAGTTTGTTGTGTGTGCTAGAGTTAAACGTGGGGGAATAATTCCCCATATGTCCACCAGAGGGAGCCAAACGATTGCTTTGGAACCATTCACTCATGCAGCTTTGCAGTTCCTCTTTGGAAGTTGCTTGATAGTATTGTTTGGGCCACCTTTGTCCCTCTCCCTTTCCCTCCCTTCCCCTTCCACCCCCATCTTTAAAAATATGAAGTAATCATAGTATTATAAATGCATATTCTGTATGTTCTTACTTAGCCCGCAATCTAAACAAATAATATTGCAGAATACTTAACTGTGTGAGGATTCTTTGCTGTCTTAATAGGGAGTTAAATAATTAAAGAATTTTTGTCTTTGGAAGAAAATAAAATTGAGAATACCCAGGGAGGAATAAATCCAGTCAAGTATTTTTGCACGCCAGGAGATTGGGGTGGATTGAAGAGTAATGATTATAAACAACACAGTCAACTGAGCTGGTTACCTTTCATTCATTTTCTACTAACATTTTAAGCATCCGTTTTAAAGGTGAAGACTTACACTGTAATAGGGGCTGGCTCTAATTAGGAATCTCCTAGAACAATGCATATTTATTTTCTCTCTTCCTTTTTACCTCTGAGACTGCCCAGTTACATCAATAGCAGCCTCCTGTTGCATTTTCTGTGGCCATGGACCAGAAACTGCTGGGGAAATGTACACACGAACTTCAGCCAAATTCTCAAAATATCCTCTCTCTTTCTCCATAGCATCCTCACCTTTCTACCCCTAGCCTGAAGCTAATGGGTCCTTTGTAAGATTCCATACACTTTGCTTATGACATTCCAGTTCTGATTCCTTCGCTGAGTTGTTTTAAATACGGCTTCCTTATAAAACTGTCAGCACATTGAAGAAAGAATTTTTTCCTAATTTTCTCCTAATTTTCTTGCACTCAGCAGATTACAAGACTTGTGCTGGGTGTAAATCGATGTTTATGGAATAAGTAATATTCTTATGAACATGTGTGAAATAACACTAAGAGCTAGCAAGTCACTTCTATGTGCCTGCCTCAATCTAAGCATTCAATGTGTGATTTCATTTAATCCTCAGATTAGCTACACATCGGTAATAGGTATCACCTGCATTTTAAAGTTGAGGAAGCTGAGGTGATTGGTGAGGAGGATTAGGTAACTTGCCCAAGGTTGAGAGTGATATAAACAGATGGGTTTGAACCAATTCCAGAACCTGGACACTATAAGGAATTGTACCCAGGGAGTAGAGACAGGGTGTCTACTCAGATCTGTATCTGCTTAATGACTATACACTCAGAGAGACAATTAATTGACAGTTGAGGAAACCTAAATTTGAGTAACAGTAACACATTTCTTAGGTAGGGCAAATGACTTATGGAGAAGAAGAACATTTCTTTCTGACTCATGTAATTGTCTGAAGTGATTTTTGCAGGTCAGTGGGCAGCTCTGCTCCATGTGGTCAATGCTAAAATGAGTGAAAGAAGAGATTCCAGAGAATGAGAATGGTTGAAATTTCTCGAAACTTTCTTGAGCAGCAGAAACATACTGAAAATCACTAGAAACATGAAATAGCGGAAATTTGGGTTCTGGTGTGGTTGGCATCTGGACAACTTACCTTCCTTGTGTTGGAATTTCAAAAGGAGAGATCAATGAGGACCACAGCAGTGAATAAAGAAGTGTCAGGATGAAGGAAATCCATTCTCAGGAGGTCCAGCCCACCTCCTCTATAAAGAGGGCACAAGGCTCACACCCAACTACAAAGGTTGGTCCTGTGCCAACGAGGCCAGGGAGCAGCAGAAATGGCCACGCCAGAGGCCTCACTGCGGACAGCCATCCCCCACAGCAGATGCAGTCCCACCCAAACAAGAGGATCTGGGGACAAAGGAGAGCTAAACCCATTGGCCACCCCTGACTCCCACCCCGCTCAGCATCGCTGTGATTTCCAAAGGGCCAGGTGGCATTGAGGGCAAGTCTGCCCTCCACCCCTGGGAACTGGCATTTTTAATATGCTCAATTAGAAATGTAATGACTTCTTGCTTCCCTTTGCCAGACTGGCAAGGAGACTGTACAAAGAGCCAACAGCACTGGGTGTTGCTTAGCAGAAGCTGAGAAAAAACAACTGAAGATCAACTTGAGACTGACAAGCATCATGAAAGACTAGGGTGTGCCCAGCTCTTCCTCCTGGCCCTCGCTGGTGACCACAACCACAGGGATGATGATGGCCACAGACAGGGTCTACGAGCTGCTTTTCCTAATTTCTCAGAGGTGTGATAGATCATGTACTTTTACAGACATTAAAACAATTCACATAAAGTGCTCATACCTAACCCCAGCACAGGAGGAGACCGCTGCTCTGCCTATCCGCGTCTCAACAGCAGGAGCCTCGGTGGCTGAACACACCTGGAAAGTTGACAGAGCTGTTTCAGTAAACCCCAGGATGTACTTCCAGAGCCGCAAAGCAGTCACATCACTTGCAAGTTCTTTTCATCTTCCTGTGCTGCTCTCCGCTTCACCAGGAAGAAGCAGCAGCCATTTTTATACTTTCCCACTCAGCTTCCTGTCTTTTCCCACTTCTGCCCAGAGCCTCCTCTCCTTCCACAGCAACATGGCATACCAAGCAACCATTTGCTACCACGGGTCTGTGGTTGGCAGAATAGCTCCCCCCAGCAGGACGTCATACCCTTGTCCCTGGAACATGTGACTAGCTTCCACGGCAAAGGGACCTTAAGATGGGGAGATATCCTGATGATAAGGGTGGCCCTAAGTGATCAAAAGTTTCTTAAAAGTGAAAGAGAGAGGGGCCTCCCTGGTGGGGAGATATCCTGATGATAAGGGTGGCCCTAAGTGATCAAAAGTTTCTTAAAAGTGAAAGAGGGAGGGGCCTCCCTGGTGGCAAAAGGGGTTAAGTCTCAGCACTATGAAGCTATCTGCAGCAACTTCAGCACAAGTTTGATCCCCAGCCAGGGAGCTTCCCACATGGCGCAACAGACTTCTCCTGTCTCCCCCACTGTTCCCCTCAGCAGTGTACTTCAGTAGATCTGCCTGTTCTGCACCCCACTCTGTCTCTGGTGAATCTTCTCACTGTCACCACCCCCAACCCCCGCACCTCTGGCCTATACAGCAGCTCTTGCATGCATGCATAAATAAATAAACATTTTTTAAAAAAAGTGAAAGAGAGAGGCAGAATGAGATGTGACCCTGCAAAAATGATAGAGAGATGGATGTCACTGGCTTCAAAAGGGAGAAGTAAGCAACAAGCTAAGGAATTGGGACAGTCTCTAGAAGTTAGAAAAGGCAGAGAAGCAGACTCTCCAGAGAGGAAGCAGTGCTGTTGAGACCCCGCTTTCAGTTCAGAGGGGCTTTCAACCTATAGGACTGTAAGAAAACAAGTTTGTATTCTTTTAAGCCACCACATTTATGGTCATTTGTTGTAGGAGCTACAGAAAACTAACAACTGGTGCCACCCATTCTGCCTCCTGAGATGTACTTCTTGCAGAGGTGGCCCATCATTTGGCCTGTGCCCTGGTATAAGAGGCTAGCCAAACATGATGCCTTCAGGCCCTGCAATTATGGATAAAAAATCATCACCACGTAAGGGAGCCTACCTAGGACGTACAGAATGGACAAGAAGGTCACCTGGGAGCTGGTAATTGTGGGTGTAATCTGAGGTTGTCAAGAGCACCCTGTCCTGCTCATAAACCTTTAAATGCTTTCAAACCTCTCCTCCACTGTGACCCCCAGAGGTCCCCTGGGTTAAGAGATGATGCATGCGTGTATGGACTTTTTAAAACTAATTTTCCTATTTTTATTCATCACAGGTACATGTAGCCTCCAGTCAAAGCCTGTGGGTCATGTAGTCACCAGAGCAATCGCGATGAGGTCTGAGATTTCCAGGCCAAAGCAAAGCCAGGAAGCTTTAGAAATCTCGCCAGATTTTATTTTCAGAAAATATTTGATTTCTCTACATTTTTATTTATATATTTAACCCATATAGTGATGCCCCATACCACCTCTATGACTTCCTAAAGGCCTGGGATTGAGAAACACTGAAAAATGCTTCCTTCGTGGGGCCTGTTTAAATTCAGAACTTTCCTCCTTGGTATCTAACTCTTTTTGCCCAAGTGTTTTTCTGAGAGTCTTTCAGTTCTGTGGGTGCTGGATTTGTTTCATTGTATTGGTAGATTCCCTTGAAGGTCAGCTTAGATTCTGATTTGTCAAGTGTACAGCAGCGGTGACACCCTTTGTGAGCCATGGGAGACCCATCATCTGATACAGAGACATTCCCAAATCTGCCCTGGGAAGGAAGGGGCTGAAAAAAACTTCTCACCTCACAGATCAGTGTGGGTCAGCAGGTTGTAAGAGCTATCTTCCCTCCCAATCATCGATGACACAAGTCCTCTACACCTACTGTCTATGGCTTTGGGGTCCTCTGCTGGATCCTCTGTGTCCAACTGGCAGATGACAAGTGAAAAAAAGCCAACATTGAGGATTTCAAGAGCGGTTTTAGTACCAATGCTAGAAATTATCTAAATCAATTTTGCTTCCCTTCGATGGGTCCTGATTCCACTATACAGTCCCACACAGCTGCACTTTCCCATACAAAGGCTGGGGACCATAGTTAATGCTATCCAAGAGGAAAAGGAAAACATTTTGGTTATTTCATTGCACACTTGGGGAGCTTGTATATATATTTTTTTAATATGTAATTTGTGTGTGTGTGCACACATAGTCTGCAGTCTAGGTAGCATCAGAAATAAATATATATCATATATACAAACATATGTGTATGTAAATATACATATATACATATATATTTATATTCATCACATGTAAATGTGTGCATGCATTTATGAAGTTTAAACAGAGTCTTTTCATAAGTACTAAAGCTGACCCACTGACCCACAGATGGTTTGGATGGTTCCAATGCAGAGTACCACCTCTTTCCCAAGGAGGTGTGACACTCCTGTCATTGATCTTACCTTAGATACCAGACTGGGTCCCCAGAGTATTTTTGTGAACCTTTCAGAAGCTACAACAACTGTAAGAGAAGGACTCCTGGGATGGTTTTTCCTCAACATGCTGAGCTCAACATCTCATTAGGCATGTGGGCAAGCATGGCTATTGCTGGATCCTTTTCTCAGCAATTTTATTCTGACTTACACAAAGAGAATATTGTGGGGTTACACTGACTGATGCAAATAGAAGCCAGCACACACAACTCAAATTTATGAGTTAGAGACATGGATAAGTTCATTCCTCAAGACATCACTTTATGGGGACGTGTGGAAGAAATTTCTCTTGGCTGTCAATAGCATAAAAGTAGCATTTTAATGTGAGAAAACAACTCACTTATACACCCTGAAATATGATATTTGCTGTTTCTTCTTTGCATCAGCTGCTAAGAAATTTGGAGCTAAAACTTCAGACCATCTCTAGGAACTGTACAGAACTCAATCTCAGTTATAGCTTGCACCTTATCTTTTCATACTTTTAACCCAAATATTCTCATTTATTTATTTTCTCACCTCATTAACGTGTATATATTTGCATATGCTACTTGGTGTCTTTTTTGAATAACCAGTTTGTAGAAATGGATTTTTAATGATGAAATATGATACTGTGAGGGAAAAGTGAACAGCAATTTTGATCCTTGGCCTATTGACCATAAACTAGCCCAAGGAAAATGTTCCTCACAAAGGATATGCATGGAGCCTTAATTACTTAACCCAGTACTAATTGAGTTTCCTCAGAGACCTCAGAATAGATTCATTAATTAAATCCAGATGTACCTTTCCTGGATCACTCTGTCTCCATCAACATCTCTTTTCCTGAGATAAAATCACTCTCTTCTGGGCTCAGGGATAATACAGATCCTAAATACCATCATGGAGCAGAGTGTTGCACAAAAAACAGCTCTTGCCTTTGATAAAAGTTGCTCTCTGCCCACAAGTGCAAATCAAGTGGTAGAAGGAAAGAATTTAGATAGTTTTAAGAAAATGTAAAAAAAAAAAAAAGGCCTCCCTGGTGGCGCAGCGGTTGAACACTGCGCTGTGGAGTTGTCGGCAGCGCAAGATGCGAGTTCGACGCCCGGCCGGGGAGAATCCCACATGGTGCGGCAGACCTCTCCTGCCTCGCCCGATGCTCCCCTCAGCAGTGTATTTCTGATCTGCCTGTTCTGCTCCCCACTCTGTCTCTGGCGAACCCTCTCGCCGCTCCACTATACCCTCTCGCCTCTGTACTGTACCCCAGCTTGTATAAATAAATATTTAAAAAAAAAGAAATTGTAAAAAAAATGCTATTTTTTTAGTAAAATTTCCCCCACATTGAATTTAATAAGTAGGTTATGGAGGGGATAGAGAAATACGTATCAAAGTATTCACTCAACTAAAACTTATTGTGTACTTATTTATGCTCCAGACACTGTGCTAGTGGTACACACACACACACACACACACACACACACACACACACACACACACACAGGAAACAAGCACACACTAGACAGGAAGTGTTAAGAGACTGCATTTCTTTTAGCAGTCCTTTACCATGGCCATTGATTTCAGGAGGCTGCCTCAGAGGCGTAGCCTTCACCTTCAGCACCAAGGCCAGCGCACCTGGCTTCTCGGGTCTCTCCAACCTCCCTCTGGAAACACGCAAACCCTGAAGTGCAACAACTAAAAGTTCTTTGTCAACAAAACTCTCCTTCCTAATTCGTAAAATGCATTTCATTAGTTGCTCTTCATGGAGGGGGTCACTAGCAGGAAGTTTTTGACAAGAGATGAAAACAGGGTCAATTTATTGGAAACCTCCCCTCCTCTGAAAACACACACACACACATACACACACACACACACACACACACACACACACACACACACACACACACACGATGCAAGGTAAGCAATATGCTGAGTCCTGCTCTCGTCTCTCCTAGCTCCTCTTTGCAGGAGGAAGCAGTTAGAAGAGCACCCCTTGCCTCCTGCCCCACAGGGGTGACGCCTGTGCAGGGACAGAGAGGGGAGATAGAAAAGAAACGCGAGTGCTCAGGACTCTGGTTTTCTGAGATTTGTCCTTCTAAGAGCCACTTAGCCTTGGCTTTTTAAAAATATATCTCTTGACTTTAAGGCTAACAAACAAACAACAAAACCTACCAACTGAAGTAATAAAAATCCCTTGAGGAAGGCGGGTCGTGTATTGGTAAGGTTATTCCCGTCTCGTGGGTAAAGAAACTCAGCCAGAGAGGTTACTTGCCCAAGACAACATAGTGAGTCAATGAAAAAGGCGAACCAAAAGTCAGATTTCCGATATTCCTTTCTGCTGGTTTGCAAAATCTCTCCAGGATCCACAATTCTGTACCCCTCCCTCCGGCCCCATTATCTGAAAACCAATAGTAGAAAATCGAAATGGGATGGAGATCGGTAGAGACGAGAGGCAGCCGATTGCTGCCGCTTCCTTGCTTCCTTTTTTAGAAGTTAAAATCGACTCTGCTCTTCCGCAGCTACAGCACCTCGCCTGAGGCTTGGCTCCTGGCCTCGGCGGGGGTCCGAGCAATCTGGGCGCCTCCAGCTGCCCCTTTCTCCTCCTTTCGAGCCTAAGAGCGCTGGACAAAACTGGGGCGTAGCGAGGGTGCCAGGATGCCGGTGCTGCTGCTGCTGCGGGAACCGTCTAGTGCGCACTGTGCGGGTGCAATTTCCTGTGGCTCGCGGGGCGCGCGGCTCGTCCCGGAGCGCAGCGGGTGGAGGGTAGGCCAGAGAGAGTCAGGGTGCCGCCTGGCCGCGCCCGAAGCCCAGAGCCAGGGCTGTGCAGTGCAGGAGCGCCAGCTTCCTCCAGGCAGCTCCCTCCGGGTTTAGCACAACAGGGAGGGCTGAGCAGCGCGTCTCACCCCACCCCCTCCCCAGGAGCACCCGGGCCAGCTTCCATCTGATTAGAATGTTTCTTCCATTTGATTAGAATGACAGTAGCTTTCAAGTCATTCATTATGAGAAGAATTTTAGCCTTAAAAGAAAAAAAGAGTCCCACTGTAATTGTAGGTTGTAATAAATGCAAACTTCTGGTGCCTTCCTCTGCAGTATGTAAGACAGTAAAAAATGTGTCTCGTCCAAACTCACTCCCTCCCCAAGCCCATTGTAAAGTCAATAGCTAACAAAGGGGACGTGTGAATATTCAACACCGAGTCTTTCAGTTGTATTTTCCGGAATCCCTGAGTCGGCCCTTTTTTGAAAATCGGCGAATACCTGTTTAAGTTTTAAAAGCACATGGAAATCGCCCGCGAGCGACCATATAATTTGATTTGCCAGGCAATCTGCAGAGCGATCGCACATCATTTATAATGTTCATTGAGCATTTTGCCTAATTGTGTCTGTCTCTGAAAGGGCAGCGCACCCCCTCCCGACCGCGAGCAGCACAAGTGGCGACATTCCCATGGAGCGGCCGCGCCGCAGCTTGCTGCATTCAGCGCGGGCGGCCCGGCCGCGCGCTTCCCCGCCCAGACAACTGAACGCGCCTGACACTAATAGCTCGCGGCTCAGGTACGCGCGGGCGCCGCGTTTGACTCCATTCAATTCACAACCGGCCGCGCTTGCAGGTGTCGCCTTTTGAAACGGCCATTCAGGCGGCCGCTGTTCACTTCTCGCTGCGCCGCGGGTTTTGTAGCCGCGCAAGAATGGGGCTGATTATTCTGGTGCCCACATGCCGCCCCCACCCCGGCCGGGCGTGAGGCTTCCCTTGGCCAAAAGAGGCGTTTAATTAGTTCTGGGGCCGCAGAGAGCCAGCGTGGCGGACAAAGCCCGGCTCCCCAGGTAACCCCGGTTCCCTGCGGCCCCGGGAGGGGGCGCGCGGCTCCAGAGCCAGGGCCTCGGTCACGCGCCCCCGCTTTCCCCCAGCCCCTGGCCAGCTCTCCTGCGGACCGAAGGCACGCGGGGCGAGATTCGGGAGCCTTGGGTAACGACAGCCGCGGTCCCTGGGCTCGGCCAGTTCTTGGGCGCGTTCCCTTTACCTGCTTTTCTTTCTCCAGAGCCAGGTCAGTCAGGGAGACGGAAACTTAGTTGGCAAAAAAGGGGGACAATGGCTGCCTTGAGTGTGTCCTCTGTGCCATGTCATTCTCCCCCTCCGCCCTTTTAGAAAAACACTGGAGACACTTTCGCCCTTTATCCGCTGAGCACGCTAAATTCAGGGCGCAAAGCTGGGCCTGAGAGACAGCGAAGAGCTGTCTTTCCGCCAAGGCCAAAGACGCTCCCTTTGCAGCAGCCGTTCGGGCGCCCATACTGACTCGAACCAGCACATCTTCTGACTGCACAGCCCAGATCGCATTCACGGGGCCACCTGAGCCACACGGACAACCACACCCCCAAACCTGCGGACCCCAGCAGGATGGTGCACGCCGAATCGGGATCGCGCCCCGGCTAGCCGAGCCTTTGCCGCGCACAGCGCGCGCCCGGGGGACGCCAAGAGCCGAGGCGCGAGCCGAGGCCGCCGCGCGCCAGCTGGGCACCTTTCCCAACCAAGTGGGCGTCGGCCCGGTGCCGGGGCCCCTCCTGCCTTAGTATTTGATTTCCGCGAGCGTCTAGGGGCGCCGGCACCCATTCGTTCCACTCGCTGAGCTCCGTGAACGAGCGTGGAGACTGGGCTGGGGGAGGGCCGGGTGGTCTCTTCGTCCGCCCGCCCGCCCGCCCCGCGGGCGTCGGTGGAACACAAGTGTTGGGATTCCCACGGACCGGCGTGCGCGGCGGCTGGAGGCCCGCGCTCCCCGGGCGGGGGAGACGGGCGGACACAGAGGGGTTTGTAGACACGGTGACCTCCGCGCTCCCTCTCTGAAAGGGCCTGAAAGGAGCTGTTTATGGTGCATTACCAGTCAAGGGCTCAGGTACCAGCGCCTTGTGTCGAGAAGCCCCGGCGGCGGCCGCCCGTGCTGCAGGTGTCAACTATACAAACGCCCCGGGAGGGGGGTGGACAGCCGAGGAGGGGCAGGGGAGGGGTGCCCCGCGGCGCCCGCGCCTGCCACTGGCGCGGTTCGCTCTTTCTCCTCTAACACAGCCGGGAATGCAGACCCTCGGAGGTGGTAGAGAAAGCAGCGGGCTGGGGAAGGAAGCCTGCAGTGTGTTGTCTGTGGGCTTTAATATGATGGAGAAGGGGTTCGAGGGAGGCTTGGGCCTCTACCCAGTTTCAAGGCGGGGCCGAGGAAGGTCAGTGGAGGCTAGAAAGGGGAAGGGGGTACTGTGCTGGAAAAGGGGTTGTTTGCCCACATGTTGGGGGTGCCTTGGCCCCCATGGGTCTGCCCGGATTGAATGTGAATTTCCCACGTAGGTCTGCCGTCTCTCTTTGTCTGTCTTCCTGGGCAAACATGGGCCCAGACTGGATGACTTGACATATTCTCCTGCTTGAACCAGTGGCCCTTGCCTTACCGGCCTCTTCCCAGCGCAAAGTCACTCCCTGCTCTGAAGATACCCAGGAAGGCTTCTTCAGCTGTACTCTTCGTGGATCAGTCCTGTGGGTCCCTCTGTGCCCCTAAGGGCCTAACAATCCAAGAACTCAAACTCCTCAACTTGGCTTCTAAAGTAAAACCCTGAAATACTTTTTCCTCAGGGAAGAGATTGTTAATGGAGTTTTCTTCCTACCTCGCCCTTAAGTACCTTCACTGGGTCAAAATAGTGAAAAAGAAAAACAGCACCAAAAATAATGCTGTGATATTAAGTAAAACAATAAAATAATAGAACCAGTGATGTCTAATATTTTCAGGGCCAACTCGGAAAAAGAAGAGGCAGGTAGAAATTGTAAGTATGTCTGAAAGAAACTTCTGGATACTCCCAAAAGCTTTAGAGGTGGTCTGCCTTGCTCCCTTATATCACCTTTTCCTTATTACGGGTGCATCACCATCATTACTTTTATAGGTGTCATCTATTAATAGGGTTAGCTTTTGATTAGGTAAAACGGAGTGATTTTTTTAGTAACAGAAAAATTGGATAAGAAATGGTGAAAAGGCGTGTTTCTGAAGATAATAGTTTGAGGAAAGAATAATGTCCTTATAAGGTTTGAAAGAAAGTCTTTTCCACCTCAAAAACAAAAAAGTACCTGCTTTCTCTATCATCAAGTCACACATTTCTTGAATAAGTTGCCTAAAACAGATATCTGTTTCTTCACCTTTATTTTGTCTTCAATGCACTGCACACTGGCCCACCCTCCATACTGAAACTCTCTTTAGTCATTTTCACCAGTAATTTCCATGTCCCCCAATTTAAGGACAATTTCCAGATCTTATCTTGCCTGAAACTGCAGTAAGCTATTTATCCTGATGCCAAGAGCAGAACTCATGGCATCATCTTTGGTTTCTCTTCTCCAGGTCCCACATTCAATATGTTACCAAGTCCCAGCAGTTATCTCCCTGAAATCTCTAACTCGTCAGGCACACCCAGTTGCAGGCCTTCACAAACTGTCTGCTGTTCTGCTGCATCCTACCGATTGCTTGTCCTGCCTATGATCTTAAATCTTATTTTGCTCCAACCCGTTCTCCACATTGCAACCTAAATATTTCTGTCCTTTTGAAGTGACAAATTTGATCATGCAATGGTCCTGCTTAAAATAGTTCTCCATTCCCTGCTTAATTATATCTAAATTATAAATATGTGCTATAGTACTAATCTGTTACCTACATTATAAAGAATAAGACAAATTTTGAAAGAATGAGATAAAAATATAGATGATAGTTCTAATATTTTCTGCACATATCCCAATGGATCTTCTTATCAACTCTGGCATGAGTGGCCCCTGTTATGCCAAACTCCAGTTTACAAGGTCTTCCTTGATCTAGACCCTGCCTACAATTTCTTTCTCACCATCACTCTTTACCTCATCCTTAATAAAATTTTCATATTTCTTTAAATGCCATGATAATCACTTTGTTTATCTGTTTCCTGTGTATTTCACACTCCACTTTTTGTCCCCACTAGTTTATAATCTCCATGAAAAAGAGGATGGTTCACTTGCTGTCTGTAACTAGTGCTTATCACAGTTCTCAGCACAGATTAGATGCTGTAAATATCTGATATAAATATCTGATATATAAACAGACATAGCACTTCTCTGAGGCAGCCATGTCTTCTATATCAAAGGCTGGAAAGCAAGTCCAGAGGAAAAGAACGGAGCAGGCATGTGGCGAGAAACAGAAAGAAGCACCATGACAAATGGAGATAATGTCTTTCTGATCGGCATCTTTCTTGAACATAATGTATTAACCCCAATACAAATTGGGCTGGTGTGTTAATGTTTTTTTTTTAAGATTCATTTATTTATGCATACAAGAACTGGGGTGCAGGCCAGAGGTGTGGGGAGGGGGTGAGAGGATTCACCAGAGACAGAGTGGGGAGCAAAACAGGCAGATCTACTAAAATACACTGCTGAGGGGAGCAGCAGGCAAGGTAGGAGAGGTCTGCTGTGCCATGTGGGAAGCTCCCTGGCCAGGATCAAACTTGTGCTGCAGTGGCTACTGATAGCTTCATAGTGCTGAGACTTAACCCCCTGCACAACCAGGGAGGCCCTGGTGTATTAATGTTTTTAAAATGCAGTTTTAATAAGACTGAAGTTGATTTCCCTCATTCAGAAACAAAACAGGATAGGTATTCCAGGCCTGCTAAGGGGTCTAAGGATACAGGACTCTCAGACTCCTTCTATGTAGTTACTCACCCATCATCCACAGGTGCCTGTCAACTCATGGCTCAGAATGGCTGCTTGAACCCCTTCTAACTAGTAGGAAGAGAAAAAGTGGCCAAGGGGGATATGTTCTTCCCATTGAAAGACTGAGTTCCAAAAGCAAATATCACTGCCGTTCACCATCCCATTAGTTAGAAGTTAATTTCATAGCCACGCTGAGCTGTAAGTGTGGCTAGGAAATGCACCTTTCATTCTGGACGGCCACATATCCAGCTAACATTCTGGGGTTTTAACAAAGGTAGAAGAAAAGAATAGACATTGGAGAATTTTTAGTCTGACACACCTATTACTGCTGCATTTCTGAGGCCCAAGGACATCTCCACATTTGGATTCTAAGACATGACCTTATACTGTGCCATAACCCCCCTTTTAATATTTAAGTTAGTTCAAGTTAATTTCCATTAGTTAAACCCAAAAGACTTTAATCCACAAATTTACTGAGTGTCCATACAATGACACAAGGTGAAGAATACTAGCACAACACAGATTCATCAGATAAGTTAGTTATGATTCAGCAGCGCCCTCCCCACCCACCCAGCCTCAGTGGCAGGACATAACAAAAGCTGACTTCTGCTCTGTGAGGCTTTACGGGGGATACTGTAGTCACGCAAGGCCCCAGATCCACGGATGTTTTACCTCCAGGAGTGTCTCGGCAGTCAGTACAGAAAAGATGGCGACGCTTCCTCCCAAAAGTGCCATGTCATTTCCGTGCTTCCTTTATTAGTCCAAGCAAGTTAAACGAAAATGATCACATCTGACCCGAAAGAGGGAAGAGAAGTACAAGCTTATCATCTGCTAGAGGAAGCTGCAGGTATCTGCGGCTTGTTCGACCAGCTTGCACAACATGGCGCTTCTCTACGGGAAGCCTTTCAGGTGAACTCAATGATGTGATCCTTCCGCATTTTCTCTTCTCTGCTCAAATCTACCCAGCTGAAGAATTAAAGTGCCCCCTAAGTTATGCTCCCTTAGTGACCTCTAAGGCTAGTGACAACATCAACCCCTCATGTCATGCTGAGTGAGGGCAGGGAAATGGAAAATGGGTGGTATGCCATTGCAGCTGTGCTTGTACTTCAAGGACTCTTAGGGATCTCTGCGCACGTTCTACCTCCCTCTAAGATCTGGTCTTGCACTACTCAGGCATGGAGGTTTCAAGCGTATTAAAAAAAGAAAGAAAGAAAGAAAGACACCGGATCAGAAGCATGTGAGAAAGCAGGAGGACATTCTACCAGGGGGTAAATACTGGGAATGTTTCCATGGCTGGCAAAGAGTAAGGAAAGGTGAGAGGCAAGGGGGATGAGGAAATCTCCAATTATTCCCCAAAACGCTTTCAAATGGCTGCAGTAGGGCCACAGTTGCCACATTTTAAAGATTCTTTCCTGTGATTGATGCTGTTACCTTGCAGGGATATTAATGAAATGCCAGAAAGAGATGGAGATGTGGTTGCTATGTGCTGCTCACACCTTAGTGGAGCAGATGTTCTCCTTTATGGCCTCTCACTGAGATCAATGGCCCTGAAGTAATCAGCTTTTCAAGAGGGCAAAAAGGATAATTTGGAGCACTGGGCATTCTTTGAGGACACGGGTCTTGGTGGGGCATCTATGTGGTCATCATGAGGCCCCTTCATGCTGAGAGTGGGGAGTGAGGCAGGACTATAAAAGGAGATGCAAAAAGGCACATTGAAATGCACTGACCCCAGGATTGCTTGAGATTGAGCCTATCACATCCCCTGTATCTGCTGGCACACACTCCTCCAAACAGGGGAAGCCAGGGGGTATTGCACTCCTGAGATTTTATAAATATATTCAGACTCCCAAGTTGAATTCTGCCCCTTCTGGTGAAAATGACTTCAGCCTCACTGAGCTCAACTGCGTTCCTGTTATGAAATCCTCCTTCCCTCTCCTTGTGCTGACTGTGCCCCCAGACCATGGCTGTGGCCCTCACTGCTCTAGGTTCCTATTGCTCTCTCTCCTACTTCCTCGAGCATGTGTTAAAGCACAGACATTGCAGCTCATTCATCTCTGTATCCCAAATATTTTAACATAGTGACTGAACATAGTTGATGCACAAACATATTTCTTAAAGGGAAAAATAAGTAAACAAAAACTTAAAACCTGGTATGTTTACATTTTCTCAGTATTTTTGCATTGCTTATAACTTTGTATATAATGATGTAAAACAACACGTGTGGACTTTACTTTTTATTTAAATTGTTTGGCATTATGGACACTAGTAGGTTCAAAAGTGAACAAGATGTTCCATTAGGTTTCAGGAAAAATTTTAGAACTTCTATTATATTTTACTCATCTCCTAAAAGTCTTTTTGTACATGTTTTAAAATGCATGGAATGTATTAGTACAGTTTCATTTCTGTGCAATTTTCAATACATAAATGTGCAAATTTACACTTAGGGTGCATGTTCAAAAATGGTAATGGTAAGTTTTGCCAGGCACACCTAATCTCTTCCCTTGCCCCAATATTTTTCTCTCCTGAGCTGGTAACATTCCAAGATTTAACTAGGAACACAGTCACCCAGCTGAAAGCCACAGGCCTCATCTTCCCTTGTAGCTACATGTGGCCACGCAGTGATTTAGGCCAATTGAGTGTGAGCAGCAGAGTGATATGTGCAATATTCAGATCGTGCTCTTGAAAGGACAGAAGTGTGCCCTTTCTCCTTCCTGCTGGCTGAGTGATGCTGGTGGGAGCTAGAACAGCCTTCTCGGACTCAGATTAAAAACCACGTTTCGGGAAGACAGAGTAAAGTGAACCCCCAGCACACTTAAACCACCATGTGAACATCAGATTGCTTATGGTTGGACTATTACATGGTAGAGACAGAGATATTATACTTTAATCACTCAGCCTCAGGTGTTTGTTACAGAAGCCAAACTTTCACCCAAAATAATGAAGGCATGCAATCAAAAAACTGGAGACAGTTAACTTTTAAGTTGATTGCCTTATAAAGAACATCAGGGCTCAAGGTGAAAGGTAACAGGAGAAAACACTGCCACTTTTCTTTTGTTTTTTTTTAATAAGATGTTCCTGCCAAGTTATCTGCCCTTTTCCACCTGTGAAGCTCTGAGGTCCAGCTTTCTCCATGCTCATTCACTTTTTTGAATGCCTGTGATATCACTTCTCACTCATGTCTTTTTCCTTTTTCTTCTATACTTTGTAGAAATTTAACAAAAATACTGATTTGCTTAGTGTAGGTGGAAAAAGACTGGGAATTGGTATTCATCGCATGCCTATTCTGTATCAGATACTTTATATATATGCCATTTCACTTATTTTCCACAGAAGTTCTTATGGTAGCTAAAATTTTTTTCTCCCCAATTCTAGTGTCAGTGAAATGAAAGCTTGGTAAGATTAAATAACTTATCTAGGAACAAATAACCACAAGGAGTAGAGCTGATATTTGTGTTTGGATTCAGAGCTCAATTATTCAAATGTCCATGCCTTGTCATTCTCCACTCTTTCATAAACTTTTCTTAATTTCAAACTATTTCTCTTGCTACATCTCTCTCTCTCCACTTCCCTTCACTTTATGTCCCCCCATCCCTTGCCTCGATTTCCTTTAACCCTTTCACCTAAAGTCAAATGCAAGTATTTGATGATCATCCTGAACATTATTTCTCAAACTTGCCTTTTAAAATATGTATATATTTACATGTGTGAACATATTTCTCTACACACAAGTGTATGTTATATACTTCCATATAAAACCTTCACCCTTTTCATAGAAGAGCAAAACAATCAGTAATAAAAACTTTTATGAGCTCCCAGTATCAGCTAAAATTATTATTGCTGTGAAATTGCTTCAGTATTTACAAATTTAAAATTAGTATAAACCCTTACTATGTTGCTCTGATCTAACTACAAAACCAAACAAATTTAAAATTTTAAATGTTTAAATGAATAAAATTTCAAATTACCCTTAAGGTGATAGCTGAATGGCCTTTATGATGATGACATTTATCACCTAGAAAGGTGACATGATGAGGACGTCTGTCTCCACCTTCTACGTGGCTCATGATGTTTCAGTCCTACCCCAGTTTAATTAAACTCCCATGACAGCTTTGTCTAGCTTGTTCTGTGGTTATTTGGTCTTTTCTAGGTACGAGCAGGATATCTGGGGGTTTTCTTTAGCAGTTTAAAGTAAACTATTTGGCACCACCCACAATCTTAAACACAAATGGCTCAGACTTAGGCTCCAAGTTCAAAGACAGGGCTAGGTCATAGGTGGTTCTCCAGGTGGCTCAAATATGCTCTTTGTTGTTATTATTATTTTTTTAAGATTATCACATAGCCAACATCACAAGATTGAAAAGGAACTTAAGGAGCCTTAATTTAAGAACTATCGATCCAGAAAATCAGAGGGCCATGGATTGAGGCAGGGGCTCACTAGGGACACCAAATGGCTGAGTGTGGAAACAGTCCGTGGGTGTGGGGAGAACCAGAACCTCAGGGAGACACGGCAGACGAGAAGGAGAGACTGGCCTGTCTAAACACCCCTAGTTGAGCCCTGTGGCCTTTCTCTGGGGCCATGCTGTCTAATTGGATCACTTTTCTAGGCCCACCCCAGCCCCCTTTGTAGTCATGAGTATTAGCAAAACACCTAATCCAATCCTATCTGCCTCCAAAAGTTGTGAAAATAGCTGGATGGAGGTACACTGCATTTTCTAATGTCAATGGTGAATCAAATTCAGTGTTTGCTGATGTTTTTAGGCATATTTGTCCATTATAAATCCAAGACATTGGCTAGGGTGGGCAATGCCAAGAATAACAACTCCCACCTGATTAACAGGGCTTCTACTTCTCTCTGGCAGTATATGCTCGTTCATCCCACCAAGATCTACTGAGTACCTACTGCTGCTAAATTGCTCATTGAACAACTACTACTACGTGCCTGGCGTTGTATATGTGGTTTTTATGTGTTAACTCATGTAACCCTTACAATAGCCCAGTGAGATAGTATTATCATTTCCTTTTGCATATGCAGAAATGGAGACCGAGAGATTAGGCCACATGCCCAAACAGCTGGTCAGGTGCAGAGCAGGACTCCATCGAGGCAGGCAGTCTCCAGAGTGTGTAGGCATGAGCTATATGCTGCCCAGCTCCTCTGGCTGGATGCCTGAGGATGACAGGGGGAAATGGGGTGTAAAAATGTGGCAAAAATAGGCTCAGACTTCTAGTGGCATCCAGACTGAGGGTGGTGGCAAAACCTGACGCATGATGGGGCACATACGTGTACCTAATGCATTTTCTGGAATACACACACATGAAAACTGTACTCCCAGATTTGGGGACAGTTCTTCCAAATAACTGAATTTTTCTTGGCTATTATTAGGTACTTAGCTGCTTGAACCAGGCGTGGTCTGGCATGAGCTTTTCAAGCTGATTAAGCCAGCTAAGAAGAGGTTTTGCTCTAGACAGGACTTTGAGGAGCAATGATAGTAGCGGTCCATTATACCCCCAGAATCATAACATGAAGGCAAGCCTAGCAAGGAACAGTCAGAGCACAAAGGTATTCTGAGAGATGTAGTAAGTAGTACCTGACTCGTGAGTTTCCAGGATTGAATGGGGCTCACGTGAAAACAAAACTGTGATGAAGCATCATGCCATCGTTAAACCTGTCAGTAAAGATAGGGGGAAATCATGATGAAATCCGCTCATATGAAAAATGGAAGACACAGAACTAGAAATTCAGGGAAGACAAACAAAAATGTTAGCAGTCATCACCTATAGGTTGTAGAACTGTGGACAATACAGAAAATATGGTGATTTTAATAATTTAAAATCACTTTTATACTGTTAAATCCCTCTAAATTTTGTTTGGTATGGGTTTCATGCAGAGAATAACATTTCAAACCATGTCAACCATGTGGGAACTTAGTCAACTTCAATTACTGGTCTAGCATGTTCCCATCTGCTCCCATTTGGTGATTTTTGAAGACAACATAAACTTTTATCCAGGCTTTCTGGAGAGCTCCTCCAGGTTTCATATGAAGAAATCATAAATTACAGAATTTCTTTTAAAAGCTCAAGTTGATTAACTTTTGAAAATCTCTTGCATATGTGTTCGTATATTTAAAAAAATCAAAAGATCCAAGAGTATACATGAAAAATAACTATTATATACTCAGTTCCTTTCTCAATACAACCTGCCATTAGTTTCTTGGGTATCTAGAGCTATTTAATGACTGCATAAACAAATGTGCTCACTTTCCTCTCTTTTTAAATATAAATGAGACTAGTCACTCTCGCTTCTTTCATTTAATGCTGTATCTTGGAGACCATTTCATATCCCCAATCAAAGATACCCTTTTTCATGACTGCTGATATCCCATTATACAGATGTGCCATAACTCCCTGAAGACCTACTGATGGGCTTGAAGCCAGGAAACATAATATTGCAAAGAAAAAAACAGAAAAGAGTCCAAAGTTCCTGTTTCCATTAAATTCACCCCCTGGCCGCACCCACTGCTCGGTAAGGAAACCAAGATGCAGAAGTCTAGTAGTAATGACTTATGGTGTTTACATTACTGAAGTTCAAACATCTTTCAGAATAACAAAACTGAAGGACAAAGCTCACAGGCTTTGCTATTCAACAAATAAACCTTGGTGTGATTAAAAAAAACATTTATTTGGATAATTATATCAGGATTTAGGTATTTGTTCCTGAAAAGATTAATGTTTAACAACTGAATGTAAAAGCAGAAGGCTGGGTGCTCAGTATTTGGATTTCTCTGTCTCATTGCAGTCATGTGCCTCTGCCCTCACTCCCAAGTGGGACATGGGATATTTATTTTTATTTTTAAAAAAATATTTATTATTTATTTATACATACAAGAACTGGAGTGTAGGCCAGAGGTGTGGGGTGGTGAGAGGATTCACCAGAGACAGAGTGGGGAGCAGAACAAGAGGATCTACTGAAATACACTGTTTGAGGGGAGCAGCGAGGAGACAGGAGAGTTCTGCTGTGCCATGTGGGAATCTCCCTGGCCCGGGATCCAACTCATGCTACAGTAGCTGCAGATAGCTTCATAGTGCTGAGACTTAACCCCTTGCACCACCAGGGAGGTCTGGGGCCAAACTTTTTTTAAATGTCACTCTAGGAGACTTGTTTAGCCTTTCTGGATCTGTTTCCACTTGCCAATAATAAGAAATACCTGCTCAGTTTCTCTCATGGTATTGTGTTAGCAGCAAAAGAGCAAATCCATGTAGAAATGAGGAGGCAGAACAATGCTATGTAACACCTATGAGACATGGAGTCAGCCAAAGCTGGTGTTGAGCTCTGACTCCTCTGTCTGCCTTGGATTTAAGGAAGAGTCTCCTTTTTCCTCCCAGGTTGAAGGAAGGGTAGATACTTCAGCTTGCAGAATTATGAGAGTGATAAACATGTGTGAAGGTCCTGCAAAATGCTCGTCTCCATCTTTTCTAGCATTAGTGTTATTCCTTCCAGCTACTTTAGTAGGGTAAGTGAAGACCTTCAAACCAAATCAAGTGTAGTAGAAAGAAGATTAGGAGTAGAACACAGGAACCGAAGCTCATCATGGCCTCAGAAGAAATAGAAGGTGTTAGTTGAAGACAAAGTGAAGAAATCATGAGGAGGATGCAGAGGCAGGCAGGGTGATTTAAGGCAGGACATATTAGCTGTGTCAAGATCAGGATCACCCAGGCCAGTCGTTTCCAGGATGGAATAAAGTGTCCCATCATTGGAGTGGACCTTCTGAGCGGGAAAAGCATCCATAATCGATACAGTATGATCGGGGGTCAGAGGAAGTCCCATGACCCATATTTAATCTCACCTGCTCTGTCTTGCTGCTGGGAACTGCCCCATTCACTGACTGCTTCTTCAGGACACTGGGCGTTTCTGTAGAATACATGGCGGAGCCAGGACACTGGAGAGTCATGAATGGAGGCCAGAAAGGTAGTAATTGGTAATTTGGACCTGGATTGACCACACTGCACATCAACACAAATACATCTCACATGAATGGGCAGAAGCAGGCCTAGGATCTTCTCTCAGTGGGCTATGGAGCTAGCTCTGGGCTAAAGTGAATTGGGACTGACAGTGACCTGCCTCAGAGCCAAAAGGAGCTCAGGGGCCTTTCAGCATTGACCCTGCCTTCAATTCTTCAGATCTGTTTCTGGGACTGTAGAGGTAAGGCGTGGTTTGATGAAAGCACCAAAATAGGGAGGAGAACGTTTCCACAGAAGGGGAGTGAAGGGAAGTGGCAAAGAAAGGAGGAATGGACACAAGTCACCTGGCATCACCTCTGCGTTTATGAGGTGGGAAGGGGGAGGATTTGGGTCATGGACCCATTTTCAAGTTGGGAGACAGACCATGAGTCACATCCATAACTACTTGCCTGTAAGTGTGGAATCTGTGAGGACAAGACAGGGACACCCCTATGGTTTAGACTCCCACAGGGAGGAGGGGGTGAGAAGGGAAGAAGAGAGGCACCAAGGCTTCCCCAATGCCCCCATGGTCCTCACCAGAAGTTCTCCTGGGACTGAGAATTTTCAAGATGGCTTAAGACCTGAAGGAAGGATGGGGGCCTACCAAGCCCAGGACAGCAGGTGGCACAGAACCCCTTTAGAAAGACATGGTAAAAGGCTAGCATCCTGACCCAGGATTTGATGCTAAAAATAACCAAAAACTCCTCCATTACCTACCCCAGAGGATGGAATGTTATTCTATAACAAGGCACAAGCTCTTGGTAAGGTTAGGGGGCATTTCTCCCCAGGACAGGACTACAGAGGACTGCAGCTTGGGGGCGAGCTCTGTCCTCTGTCCCTCTCTCCACGAAGTACCTGGCACCTTTGACCTTGTTTTCCTCCACATTCCTGCAGTGCACAGGGGAACAGCCCCCCTCCCCCTATGAAGAGAGGGGCTGAAATGCTGAAATGCAGGTGGGGCGCAGTCCCAGCCAGGTCCTCATTCAACCTGCTGCTTCCAGAAGCAGGGGGCAGCCGTCCATATTGTTATGACCTCCAGTGACCTAGAGAAAACGTCCTTCATTAGCAGTGAAGTCTTTCATCTTTTAAAGGAATTATCACGTCTTATTTAAGGACAGGGTGCGTGTGTGCGCACGTGCATGAGTGTGTATGTCCATGTGCCCCGTCAAGCATCCCAGTGTCAGCATCTGGGGCCTGGCCCTCACTTCCCACAGGATCAGTCTAAAGTAGCCAGTAATTCCCGAAGGGAAAGAGTGGTGGAAACTGGAGAGCAAGGGCTGGGGCTTATGTCTGAACAGGGGAACACCTCTTCCAGTCGGAGAGGTGAGAATTCAAGCTTCAGAAACGGTCGCCACTCTGCCCTTTAACTTCTCTGCCCTCCCTCCGGACAGCTCCAGAGCAGACGATTCGAGAGACTCCTTTTGTACCGGGTTTTATTGCTCAGAACCCCTGGGGTCTCGATTTGCTCAGTAGAAACGTTCCCCCACTGAGTTGCTCTCCGAGGTAGCCCCTCTTGTGTCCCCATTTCGTTCTCCAGGCAGGAAGGGGAGGAGAGGCGAGGCGGCCACTCTGCACCTCTGCACCTGCGATCCAAAGGAGCGCGCCCTACCCTGCGCAGCATCTGGAAGGAACCCCTCAGGAGTGGGGCCGCGTCGCCTTCCAACCCCACCACACACTGCAAACTTTGCAGGTGTCTGAAAGGTCCGGTGATGGGATCGGAATTGCCAAGGAACCCAGGCCGGAGGCCAGTGAGCGCCCAGCCTAAGGTGGGGAAATGTAGACCCCTAACCGCAGACAGCCTGGGACTGCCCAGGCTTCGGGCAACTTCTGCGCGGACCCAGAGGAGGGAGAACTCCATCCGTCACTCACGCCAGTGGTCTGGGCCGCTGGCGCGCACCCCTACGTTAGTTTGTGGCTGCGCGAAGAAACCGGGCGCAGCTCCCCCAGCTCGGGACTTAAGGGCCCCGGGGGCCACAGGCCGCAAGTGCCCGGGAGCTGATGCGGGCAGGTACTGGCTAGACGAGCTAGCGGGGAGGAGCTGGAGGAGCTGGAGGAGCCCGGAACCGGACGGGCCCCGCCTCTTCTTCGCCGCAGGAGCTCCCAAAGGGGGACAGCCTCCCCTGCCCCCGCGCGGCTGCCGGGCCTCCAGCCCCCTCCCCGCCGGCACCGTGCTCTCTGTGATTGGCTGGCGCCGCGGGTCCCTGGCACGCGCCTGTGGATGTAGTTATAAGAATCCTCGCGTGCCGGCCCTCAGCTCCAGCAAGTCCACCGCGGCCCTCCCCAGCGCAGCGCAGGCGCCGGCCCGAGCGCAGCGGCCACGGGCACTCCAGGGAGGCCCGGGGGCGGGAAGCGGGCGGGCGGGCGGTCCCCACTGCCTCCCGCGCAGGACCCGGGAAGGAGAGGGCTGCCGGACCGGCAAAAACTGCAACATCCGACGCAGAGTCAGCTCAGGCCGCCAGTCCCTAAGGCGCCCGGGCGCAGGGCATGGAAGCGGTGCTGCTAGAGCACTTCCCCGGGGGGCTGGACGCCTTCCCATCTCCTTACTTCGACGAGGAGGACTTCTTCACCGACCAGTCCTCTCGGGACCCTCTGGAGGACGGAGATGAGCTGCTGGCGGATGAGCAGGCCCAGGTGGAGTTCCTCAGCCACCAGCTGCACGAGTACTGCTACCGCGACGGGGCGTGCCTGCTGCTGCAGCCCGCGCCTTCGGCGGCCCCGCACGGGCTCGCCCCACCGCCCCCGGGGGGTCCGGGCGAGCCGGAGGACGGCGGCAGCTACTGCTATGAGGCCGGGGCAACCCCCGGGGGCTTTCCCTACTCGCCGAGCTCGCCGCCAGCGTGCCTGGCCTACCAGTGCGCCGGGGCGGCGGGGCTTTCCCCCGGGGCCCGGCTGCGCGGCCTGAGCGGGGCGGCGGCGGCCGCGCGGCGGCGGCGCCGTGTGCGTTCCGAGGCGGAGCTGCAGCAGCTGCGGCAGGCGGCCAACGTGCGCGAGCGGCGGCGCATGCAGTCGATCAACGACGCCTTCGAGGGGCTGCGCTCGCACATCCCCACGCTGCCCTACGAGAAGCGCCTCTCCAAGGTGGACACGCTGCGCCTGGCCATCGGCTACATCAACTTCCTCAGCGAGCTGGTGCAGGCTGACCTGCCTCTGCGCGGCGGCGGCGCGGGCGGCGGCGGGGGGCCGGGCAGCGGCGGGCGCCTGGGCGCGGACAGCCCCGGCAGCCAGGCCCAGAAGGTCATCATCTGCCATCGGGGCACCCGTAAGTGGGTCCGCATTACCGCTCAGGGAAACGGGGACGGGAGCGGGAAGGGCCCGCAGGGGCTGGGTGAACGGACCCACGCGCCGACCGAGGGACGTACAGATGGTGCGTGGGCACCGGCAACCTTGGGCGCGAGCTGGCTTTTCTGTTTTCTTCCACCACTTTGACCGCGACTCAGAGGGCGCGCGTCCCCAACAGACTTGCAGTTTCGGGGATTCCGGGAGAGGGGCTGGGGCTTGAGGGGTGGAAGAAGAGGGTCATGCCAGTGTAACCTAAGACGCCTGTCCTGTGGAGGCACCCACGAGGGGAATCCCAAAGGACCGGGGGGCTCCGCTGGCAATAGAGTTGGACATTCACAGTCTGTTTTCTCTTCTCACTTCCTCAGGGTCCCCCTCCCCCAGCGACCCGGATTATGGCCTCCCTCCCCTCGCAGGACACTCTCTCTCTTGGACTGATGAAAAACAACTCAAAGAACAAAATATTATCCGAACAGCCAAAGTGTGGACCCCAGAAGACCCCAGAAAACTTAACAGCAAATCTTTCAATAACATAGAAAACGAACCGCCCTTGGAGTTGGTGTCCTGAGAAGCTCCCCATTGGCCTGAGGATCTGATTATGTCTGTGCATATTGTATATGTAAATATCTATAATGTAAATGTAATTTAAGAATCACATTTTTCTAAAGGCAATCAACTGTTATTTATTTATTGTCTTGTTGAGGTAATGAAATAGATGAGCTCTTTTTAAATATATAATTTATATAATTTATCCTGATTTTCTAAAAATATGCAATAGCCTGTGATTTTCCCCAGCACCTTTGGAGAACTCTGCAATGTTGGAAGACCTTTAGCCAGAAAACTTCATGTTAATTTATTACAAGATACGGTTTATTTCTAAGCGATGTTAATAAATGCTATTTACACCGTTCCTGAATGTTGCTTATGTAGTACGTGTCAGAGAGTAGCTCTGTTTAAAAAGAACTAACTTACTTTGTAAAAGAGCAACTGAACCAGAGAGCCAAAACGTAACTACCTGGTTAGAAATCACATTTTAGTTAGATTTAACTGAAAAAGCGTGGGATAGACGATTAATCTCCAGCTAGCAAAGAGCACCTTCATTCAGTTCAACAGCCTTAAATGATGATCTTCGCTTGTATTCTTATCCTATCCTTCAAACACGCAATGAAGCAAATAGGTCTGGAATGTTTATTATTCCCATTTTCCAGAGGGGAAAGCTAAGGCTCTAGGAGCTGTTGTTTCACTCACCCCGCTTAACTACAGTGAAAAGTGAACGTTCTGCGTCTGGCTGAGAACGCGGGGTGGGGGTGCGGGGGCTAGTTTCTAGGCTGGCCAGGGGCCGGGGCCTTGCTGCGTCTGCTGACTGAGGAGAAAGGGGTGCTCTTGAGTGGCCCTGTGACCCAGCTTTTCTGAGTTACAACGTCAGAATCACGGAACTCCGCACTCCTCTCAAAGGTAATGGGTCAGGTGAGTATGCAAAGCCAGGAAACCCCTCAGATGCCTCCCAACAAATCCAGGAGTCTTTTAAGTGAAGGGAGAACAGTCCACCCGCCCGCCCCTCCCGCGTCACTTCTGCAACCGGGTTATTTTAAAACCTGACTTCATTTTCCCTCCAACAATACCTCGGTCTCCTATGCATGCTGCGTGGGTAAAAGGCGAGGTTCGGCCGAGGAGCAGGGCCGCCCCCTAGCGAAGGGGACAAGGACGAGGACGCGGCCGGGTGCTCTTCCGGGAAGCTCTGGAAGCCAGGCCCCGGCCGGTGTCCCCCGCGGTTTTCCGGTGCTTCCCCTGGCCCCCGGGCGCCCCCAACTGTGCATCCGAGCCCCGACGCGCCGCAGCTTGTTGCTGCACTCGTTACGCGCGCCGACGCCGAGGGAGCGGGAGGGAGGCGCGGGGCGGAACCGCGCGGGAACAGCACACACCTTGCTGCGGAACCGCCGCGCCCGCCGTGTCCAGGCCAGGAGCTGCACTGCTGCTGGGCAGCGGCCTGATCAGCCGAGGGACAATCCTGAATCTCCCCTGGTACCCATGGCCCTGGCGAAGGACAATATGTCTGCAGCATGCTAATTGCTTTAACCTAGTTTCAGACCCACCGAGGGGTTCCCCGCCGCTGCGGGTGCCATGGACGTCGTCCAAGAGCAATTAAAGCGAGGCCGCAAGCCCGACCCCGCAGCGCGGCGAGTCTGGGTCGTGAAGCTTCCAGGAGGCCCTTGACCATGGACCCTTTGCCCTTCGCAGCTTCTCCCTTCACTCCCCCTAAAAGATGGAGATTTCACAGTGGAGACAGAATTTAGGGATGAGAGAAGATAATTCGATTTTGTCCTGTATTAGGGCCTCATTAAACACGAAAGTTGCTTTTGCACAACTGCTTCTATCAGGCATGTAATCTCATTACACTCATTACAAAGTCAAATGTTAGTCAGACTTCAACTTAATAATAAGTTATGGCAATACTGTACCGTGTTCTCCGACTGTGTAGACCTGCATTTCGACTGGATTGGGTAATGTGGCACTACGCCATTAAAACACTACAATCATTGTGATGTGGCACCTTTTATTTTTCGTGCCACTTTTTTTTTGGTGTGATTCAACGCTTCAACACATCCTTTAGTGTGGTGCAGATGAAGCGGAAGAGCCGGGTTGAGCATGTAAAACACCAGGGTCTATCTTGTCACTCTTCTGTCTTGACTTGGCAAGTCCCTTTACACACAACCTTCAAAGAGACTGACAGCTTCTTTTTATTTACTCATAATCCATTCATTCTAGTGTAGCAATTCTTTTTTTAAAAATGCAGCAGTAAAAGCAGAACAAACGTATCATTTCAGAGTCTCCTTTGGCGTCAGAGGCCTAGCTGCGTTCTGTGAAGGAGTGGCTCCCCTTGTGGCAGTGCCAGGCTGGAGAGCTCTGGCCTGGGGCATCCCTGGCCAGCAAATGCAGCCTGGCACTGGAAGGATCAGTGTGGGGCAGTTTGAGTGATGGGTATTCAGCAGTTGTTCTAAGTTGAGGCTTTTCTTCCAATTAAAAAAAAAGTTTATGAAAATAATTGAGTTAGCCAAACTCATGGATGTCTATGGAGACCTTTTGCCAGCTCTTTTGAACACCCATCAGCCCTTGTGCTGAACCCACCAGGGACCTAAGAGGTGGGGGTGGGGGTGGGGGGAGTTTAAAGGGCTAGCAGGCAGCTCTGGTTCATTTAACATAAAAAGGAGCTTCAAACCCAGAATGGGGTACATTTTAAGATTTCAACTGACAACCTGGCCCAGCGGTCTAGACTCCCTTGCTAGGGGTTGTGGGAGAGGGAGTACTGGAGAGGGTTTGATAAAGTCTCCTGAGGAGAGAGTTTGGGTGGGATGCCCTCCTTTCCCCCATACCTTATGCCCTCTCACCAGATACATAACCTCAGTTCCAGCCATCCTCTGGTCTCCATCCACAGTTGCTCTGACATTCTGCCTTGG